>JAWQUT010000226.1:1257106-1280996 GCA_033807755.1 Ellobium chinense
GGGGGGGGGGGGGGAAGAGAGGAGGAACATGTTCGGGGTGCAATTCTCCTGTCTTGTGCCTTTATGATTCCATAAGGAAATAATTTTACATAATATATTACATATATTTTACATATATACATAATGAAGTCGAAATAAGAGAAAGCAAGTGGTTATTCAAGATTTCAAGTTTACAAAGGTTTTATTAGGCCATAGGCCAAGATAATACATTACAATACAATATTACATGAGTACAATCCACTGCCAAGACATAAACCGTGTTCCTCATGCACACTATTGCCACTCATCTACCACTTTCTCATCTAGCTGACACTCAGACTTTCGAGAGTTAAACTGACACACAAATCATGACATTACACATTATTACTGAAAAACTTAGGAATATTATACTATTTTTTTAATATGCTTATTAAAAGGAAAATTGACATTCAAAAGGAAAAACAAAAAGTGCACGCAGTAAGGATCAACCATCGAAATCTTCCTTTCCAATATTATCAAATCACTGAGCTGTCCAGCCGTTCGTGATTCACGGCGCTAGCAAATTAGGCTATATATATATACGGCTTGACGAATAATGAATAATGTCGCAGATTCCTGTCACAAGTTTACTGTAGACAGCAGATTTGCGTCCAGAATAGAATCCCCTTCAGTCTCCTCTTCCTTTGCCCGTCTCTATCACAAGTGTTCTGTAGACAGCTGACTTGCGTCCGGGGTAGTGCCCCCTCCCCTTCCGGCCCCCACAACAGCTCCGCCTCTGAATGTGACGTATGACCAGACCGTGTCTCTTATTTAGCTGTCAGAGTTCGTGCGCAGTTCTGCATCGCGTTCATTAGACTTTGCACTGCGCAGTGAGGGAAACTTTCTTTGTTCTATGTGGATTTCCAAAGAGCTTGGTCTCTGTATTTTGGAACGGGTTAAATGTTAAGGAAAGGAGGAAATACTGGGGATGATTTCATTCAGTTTGTTAGGGGGAAGGGACACTATTTGCGGATTGGCAACGGGGATTGGGAAGGTGTGGGTGTGTGTGTGTGTCTGTGTGTGTGTGTGTGTGTGTGTGTGTGTGTGTGTGTGTGTGTGTGTGTATATATGTGTATATGTGTGTATATGTGTGTGTGTGTGTGTGTTTGTGTGTGTTTGTGTGTATATGCGTGTGTGTGTGTGTGTGTGTGTGTGTGTGTGTGTGTGTGTGTGTGTGTGTGTGTGTATGTGTGAGTATGTTTGTTTGTGTGTGTTTGTGTGTGTAAGTGTCCGTATACATGTGTATTAGTGTGAGTGTAAATGTGTATATATAAGTATTTATCTGTGTGTATCCAAGTGTGTATGCGTGTGTGAATGTATGTGTATGTGCGAGTGAGTAAGTGTGTGCATGTGTTTGTACGTTTGAATGTGTATGTGTGTGTGTGGTTCATCACCTTGCTGTTCTATCCACACTCCCGCTCTCTCATTCTCTATCTCTCCTCTAACACACTCTATTTTTTTTTGTTAATCTCTCTCATTTTGCCTCTCTCTCTCTCATTTTGTTTCTCTCTCTCTCTCAGTCTCTCTCTCCCTCCCCCTTTCGCTCTCTCTCTCTCTCTCTCTCTCTCTCTGTCTATCTCTGCCTCTCACTCACAGTACACAGAGTCACTTTAACAATTCAGACCCAACCCAAATCGAGTTACAGGAAGACGCGAAGGGACTTTCAAGGGAAGCAACCCATAAATGGCAATAAATTGATATATTGGTGATTATTTCCCCTAAAAATTCGCCCCACTCCACCCCACCCCCCTCCCTCGTCCTTTTTCCCCCTTTGCTCTCTNTTGGTCTCTGAAAAATGTTGGGTTGTTTCTAACAGGGATTAAAAAATATTTTGTTAAATATGTAAATTCAAGCTTGTTTCTGTTTCCGGTCAAATTAGAAGTGGGGATTGTAGCATACTATGATTCTACACCACGTAGCAAGACCAAGGGCATATTTCCATAACAGTAACTAATTGTTTTTATTTTGCATCAATCAACTTTTACCTTAATAGATGACAGGGCAGAATGTTTCACAATAAAATGAACATTTGTCCGGCCTCGTCTTTCTTTCTCTCTCTCTCTCTCTCTTCCTCTCTCTCCTTTCTCTCTCTCTCTCTCTCTCTCTCTCTCTCTCTCTCTCTCTCTTACCTCTCTCATTTTCTCTTGCTGTCCAGGTCACTGTAGCAGGCGAGGGGCCCTGGGCTCTTGCTTATAATGCTCATGCTGAAATTCACCACTAAGTGTAGGCTTATTTTCGATTTGAGGACCAGCATTTTATGAGACTATTATGTTGTAGCCTTTCTCTTTGCCCCTGCATTCACCCTTTAGGCCCACACATAAAGATAAAGTGTGAAAATAATTATGGGGAAAGTGGGGGTGGGTTCAGTTCAGAAAGCTAATATATTCCAATACATATCTAGTAAGAAGGAAAGAATCAGTTAGTCCGCAAGGTATTGTAACCATGTAATCTCATTGCCTAGTTTCGACTTAAAGGTACTGACCTTTCACAACACAGTTTTGTGAACTTGTGGAACAACTTGGCTGAATGGTTATGGCGTTGGACCTAAGTTCTGAAGGTTGTGGGTTCGGTTCCTTGGTAAAAGCCTTGGGAAATGGGAAAGCATTTCATTTACATTTTCCCCAATCCATCCTTCTGTAAAATGGGCACCTCATTATAGGCAGTGGAAGTTATTGTCAGAACGAGAGTGATCAGTGTCTATTTTATGGGAATGACACTGTATGATCTCGGGGGAGCTGAGAAAGTTACAGACAGTTATTAGGTCTGCTGGGGGTAATAGTGATGTGAAGTCGCGTGAAAAGGCATTAGCGAGGCTTATAAACCACATTAATATTTTTACTAATTACCAAGTCTAGACTGGCCAGTCATTCACATAGTCAGTGTTAAAAGTAATGTAGGGTAAAATCATCCTTACTCTAGGGTGGGGAAACCACCCTCGTTGTAGAGTAAAGGCATATGATTCAATGCCAAATAAGTGAAATGAGCAACCACCTATCATGAACAAAGCTATTGTATCATAAATGTGTGTGCAAAAGGGCATTTTTTACACTCATGTTAAAAAAAATTGATTCAATCATCATCTGAGAAATTTGTATTTTTTACAGTTTCTCGATTTTTTAAATATTATTATTGCTTTTAATGTACAAAAAAAGTAATCTGACAATGGAAAAAAAATCTGTCAAAAATGACGCGTTCTGTCTAGAACACTTTACTATAGTTTTAGCAATACAAACAATAGCTTTACCCACATGAAATTAAAGAAAAATAATCAAAAAATGAAATGCTGAGTCCATTTAAAAAAAAAAAACAACAGATGATTATGATCGTTTGGACACAATAAATTTATCTTACTCATGCCTCACTTTTGCTGTCCAACTTTTCGTAAAGTTAAAATTTTGAAAACTGCAAGATTACGCTCACAAATTATGAGCAACTTTCAAATCAGTAGATCTTAAGGACCAAGAGAGTGGCCGAGGATGTTTTAGTTATAACGACCATCTAATGAATGGGGAAAAAAAGAAGTTTGGCAAATGGAACGTTCGAATTTGTGTCCAACTTTTCAGGTAAAGTAACATGAAGCAAGTAATCTCTATAGCAATCGCTTTTTAAAATCTCCATATATTAACTTTGGTTTCTACATATAGAGTTAAATAAAGTAAGGAAAATTTAAAAAAAAACGGTTTAAAACAATTTAATAACATCTCGTTTTACTCGTGACCGCGCGAAGAGCGAGACAACTCTTTCCAACTCCATGTTGCTGTCTAGCAGTTCCAGGGAGGGCCGAGTAAAGGGTTTCGACCTCCCTTGAACTAAATATTGATCTTTACACACGATGTACTGCTTCAATATAGTTTGCCTTTGTAGCATTGTCAAGAAAGATGTGTTTCCTTGTTGATTATGCAGTCAAAAAGGTGAGCTGGGATGCCCTTTTTGTGTAGCTTAGTATAACAATAACATAATACTTAAGGGACCATAACTCTTATCGCATGGGTTGAATTTGTTCTCTAATTGCCCCATCCTATAGAGTTAGAGTATATCTACAATTTCTCTTCTTACAAACATCATCTATTTTTTAAAGGTAACCCACTATTTACAAGTCAAAATTGCCTACGTCGGTGACAGATTTCTGTCGTCTTATTATTTGGCAATGAGTCATATGATCAAAGTGACAGCACTCCTCACATCTCATAAGAAAGAATTTTTTTAAAAAGAATGATTCATGTTTCACCGTGACTAAAATGAATCTTCTATCGATTCATGACTCTGATGAGTATTAAAATTCACGTGTAGGCCTAAATCTGATTCAGGCTGAATGATCTCCTGCCAGCTTCCAAATATTTTGACGACAGGATAAGGTCAGTGGCTGTAATCATAATCCTTACCTTAGTTAACGCACTGCGGTAACCACATAACCACGGGAAACTTCCAAAACATTAGTAGTGCTCACTGTGGTTATTATTGCATACGTAAATTAACGTATGGATAATGCATACGTCTAAAGATCAGGAAATATACCTGGGGTTAAAGCAAGAATGTCATATCTGCAAAAATTCTGCTTTTTAGTTGCCGTAAGTGATTTTTCAAATAAACTAGAACATCTGTAACACTGAGGCGATTCAAGTGCTTAAAGTAGTGTGTAGAGATCGCAAAAAACATTGTATATGACCATACAAAGGAATCTCTGAGTTCACAGCTTTCATCAAAAATTCAAATTCGTTTATCTCAAAACAGCATTCTTGCAGATATGGTGTTATTGCTTTAACCCCTCGATATTTTGTCCCGTAACCTTTCTTCCCCCTACTCCCACCCATTTCCATCCATCCCTCACTTTTGTTTTGTCCCTTGCCAAAATAATAATAATAATAATAACAATAGAAGATGAAGCAGAAAGAATCATAGGCCTGATGACATTGGTAATAGTTTCGCCGCTCCCTTACCAACCTCCATCATTTTGACACGTTTGTGCACAGATCTGTACATTTTCATAGTAGCCCCTCACAAGCTAGACTTTAGTTCACATAATTATCCGAATGAGCCAATCTGGTTAAAAAAAGCCCATTTCTGACATGGCTTGAGAATGGCGTGAATTCTTATACATAGATCTCGCTCAAAATTCGTTTGTGAGAGAGATGTTTCAAACATCATCACTATCATCATCATTTAAAAAATTTAAGAATTAGAACTTTGAAACAGATGTAAAAAGGTAGGTATTCACAGTTAAATCAAGTTAATTTAATGGCGTATATTTTTTATCTAAAAAGATCTTCGTCGGGCATAAAAATTATTCTAAGACACACAGTGAACTGGTAAAACTACTTGGTATTATCATCATCATCATATAATCATCATCATATAATCATCATCATATAATCATCATTATTATCTTCATGTGCTTCGGAGTGCACTCACATCCAAACGAATAAAGAGTATATATGTCANAAAAGATCTTCGTCGGGCATAAAAATTATTCTAAGACACACAGTGAACTGGTAAAACCACTTAGTATTATCATCATCATCATATAATCATCATCATATAATCATCATCATATAATCATCATCATATAATCATCATCATAAAATCATCATCATATAATCATCATTATTATCTTCATGTGCTTCGGAGTGCACTCACATCCAAACGAATAAAGAGTATATATGTCAGTGTGTGTGTGTGTGTGTGTGTGTGTGTGTGTGTGTGTGTGTGTGTGTGTGTGTATGTGTGTGTTTTGTGTGTGTGTGTGCCAATGTGTGTGTGTGTGAGAGTGTGTGTGTGTGTGTGTGTATGTATGTGTGTGCCAATGTGTGTGTGTGTGTGTGTGTCTGTGTGTATGTGTGTGTGTGTGAGTGTGTGTGTGTGTGTGTGTGTGTGTGTGTGTGTGTGTGTGTGTGTTTTGCCCGCGCATGAATGCGGGGATTTTTGGTTGCCCTGTATTTTAGGTTTTATGCATTCTGTGTAAAGTTTACTAAGTAGGCCTGCGTCTTGAAGCACTTNGTGTGTGTGTGTGTGTGTGTGTGTGTGTGTGTGTTTGCCCGCGCATGAATGCAGGGATTTTTGGTTGCCCTGTATTTTAGGTTTTATGCATTCTGTGTAAAGTTTACTAAGTAGGCCTGCGTTTGAAGCACTTTGCAATAAATTGCGCTTGCTGGTGTCCTTTTACTACTCACTTTACATAAGTTAATTTGTCATTATCCTGTGAGACAGACTGAGAAAGTGAGACTACCAGAGAGGAAGAGAGAGAGAGAGAGAGAGAGAGAGAGAGAGAGAGAGAGAGAGAGAGAGAGACAGAGTTAGTGAGAGAAGAGAGAGACTGAGAAAGGAAGGGACTTCGAGAAGCTGCTTTACAGAGTTAAAAACTGAGACAGCGACTGACTCTGTGACAGACAGACAGACAGACAGACAGACAGACAGACAGACAGACAGACAGATATACAGGGAGGAAGACATATAGATAGATAGAAAGAAAGAATTATTCTTTTTCGCAACGATAAAATGTTGCCGTTTATGTTAATGTAGCCGTAATACATTGAACCACAACACAACTTTGTTGGCACAGAAACCTTGAGCTTTAATGCCGCATTAATTCTTGTGTGTATTTCATACTTCTTAATCACGAGACACCCTCAACTACCCTGGGTTGCGTTAGTTTGGTTCCTGGGGCGAGACGAAAGGCGCCGCCCCTGTATTCTAAGGCAGCCCTCAGCAAAGGAAGTATCAGGGGTGTGCTTTTGGTTGGTACCCGAGTCATAGTGAGGAAGGTGCCTTCAAGAGATTTGTTTGAAATGTGACGTCTTTTGCTATCACCGAAAGAGAAAGCTCGGCAACATGGCGACAACCATCTACGGTTTCAAATGTCATCGTGGAACGTATTATCAACGGTCTTGTGAAGGAGGGGGATGTAGCAAAAATCAGTGGTGGTGTGTATGCTAATGAATGGGGCATCATTCGGAAGTCAGAGCATTATTTGATTGCTCTTCTGCATTAATTCAGCCATCTTGGCTTGTCTAGAGACTGATAAACAGCCCTTTTCGCGACGCCTTAGGGACCAAAGAAGAGTAGACCTGTGAATAATGCGCAGTCACTTTATCATCAAATCGCGTATAAATTTGAGTTACTTCAACAACATTACATCAGACCAAATGTGAATTTTTTAAAATCATATTCACGTCCCTTTTTTTATTATTATCATAGTTGTAGACTATTTATTCCGTCGACGCCACTGTGTCATTGTGTTACTTGCTGACTGGATGCGTTAATGCTAGGTGGTCTAGTCCGTCATTCATTTCTCTGAGGCTGGATAGAGCATATGGAGTAAAGTCTTCATTAGGACAACGCCCACATAATGGTGATCACGCCCACAAAATGGTGATCACGCCCACATAATGGTGGTCACGCCCACATAATGGTGATCACGCCCACATAATGGTGATCACGCCCACATAATGGTGATGACGCCCATATAACGATGATCAGTCATCAGATAGCCTGACAGTTGTTTACAGTGGGTCCTAAGTCCAGATATTGTCTAAGGACTCTCTCAAAGGTGCTTTTAAGCCTATTCTCCTATCCATAAATTGTACATACCTAGAGGCAGTCCCAGAATATTTTCCAGTACCTCACAACCAAATCATCACCACCACAGGAATCTTCAGTTCACATTCTCTTCACTGTCTGATGACACACCTCGGTAGTTATGGTTACACACGCGCATTACTACTGATATCACCAAGTTGGACTTTTACTGCTAATGGTGATAAATTTTTCTTTTTTTTTTTCTCCTTCCCAGAGGTCCAGTGACCCTTAGCTGTTACCTATTCCAAAGGATTTGTCACTTCTCTGGCCAGTTTAGGTTAAACTAAAGCAGCGCTATTTGGGGTCAGGTGTTGGAAAGACATAGGACCTTCAGCTCTCTGGAATTAGCCTAAGATCCTGACTGGGTTTTAATGGGGATGGGTCGCACGAAGAGACACAGCAAAAGAAACTTAACTTGTCATGGGCTATAAAAAAGTACTTCCCTTGTGTTTTTGTTTTTTTTAGCTCATATGCTTATTTCCAGTGCTCGTCAGTGGAAACGGCCAACGAAAATTCGGGTCTGAGTGAAAGCAGTAGACAATACACAATAATAATATGTAGCAAAGAGATTTGCGCATTTGTAACTTTACGCCATGTCTCTCATTAATTTTACCATTAACAGAACCACTGCTGCTATAAAAGCTTGTTCCTTTATAGGCATTCTTGTCATTCCCACGGCCTGATTCCTCTGAGCTTCAAAGACATCAAAGCAAGACGACCCTAACAGTCCATTAACTTTGTACATATCCGCTTCAAAAAGCAGATCATTTATGCAGCAAACTCTTGTCCATTCACTTCCCAAGCACACGGTAGTGCTAGTGTTGTCAATAACATTTCCTCGCGGAGTGGAATATATGTCTTTCATCTCTAGAGAGTAGTAGAGCAACATACTCTGGGTTCCAACCCAGAAGTATTTATCATCGTCCTTATCGTCCTTGGCACTGGGGCAATCATTTCGGGTTGGTTTTGGTTTCTCACACGACTGGAGATGACGCTTCCTATATTCTTTGAAGGATTTGGCCATAGTGAGTAAGCTGTCGATCACTTGGGTTCTTTCTTCACCGTACATGTGAAGGGGTAGATGAGACTCGGCAGGAAGCCACACGGAAATGCTTGCCTGATAGATAACTGTCTGCAGGGTAATATCATATGTGGTCGCTGTTGGTAGGCTGTCATCAATCGTTTCTATACCCATGAGCTTGTTTAGACTGCATGAGGTGTACTGAGGAAGGCGTTCAATCTGGATGGAGCTAAGCGGATACCCGTCGTCAGCGAATGCGATTGTCGTGACTTGTTCTGTCAGACACTGACCATCAGAGCGCATCGCATAACCATCTTGACAAGACGTTACGGTGCACTTGAATTTATCATCTTCCACAGTCTGCTCGCTCTCCAGTGTAGACCTACTCTCGTTCAAGAGAGAACACGTTGTTTCCTTCCACGCCCAGCCGGGACGAAGAACACTTTGATTTCCTGCTACAATATCAATACTTCCAGTCTCTGAGCGACTGACCGTGACAGAAGACAGTAGTGAACCTTCAGAAGGAAAGTCATATTCATAGATTGGAACGAATGGTGTGTCCATTCCTCGCTTGCACTGCAAACAGAATCGATTCCTGAAGAGGACAAGATATGTGTCCAAGACGTAAGAGATGTCTGACATGCAACGCGTCGCGAGTTCAGGATTCTCAGCGGTTATGTCATCATTGCAGGTACTGAGTGAGTTATAGATGCACTGCCGGCCTCGCAGTCCCTGCCTTAGATCCACAGGAGGAGTATAGGTGATGAAGCGGGACTCAACATCCTTCAGAGTCGAGGGAGCTTTTACCTTGAATAAGGTAATATGATTATTCCATACGGCGGAGCTGGACTTTTTCCTGTCGTGGCAAGCAAACACATCAGCATTTATATACACAATGCCTGTAGAGGTGTCAACCACGGGCGCATTCTCCAAGACCTTGATTACAAACTGCTCAGCTGTCAGGTTCTCAACTTCACCCTCATTTGAAATCTCTTCACCAATCAATGGATATGTCTTGGAATCATATCTAAAGTCCTCGGGTTCGGTCTTATTATCTTCATCATGACCCTTCTGCGGCTGAAATGTGGAAGAGTTTGGTCTGGGACAAGAGGTCACCCAGAAGATGTAATATTCTGAGCAGCTAATCTCCGAATGAAGCAAGTAGCCAAATCGTTGACGACCTTCTTCCATCACATCTGGGCAGTCAGTGGTCATGTTCTCGCAACAGTTCTTGTACACGACACATTCGGCATCGCAGGAGCAAGGAAGACCCCGGGCCACTCCACACATGCCAGCACATGTGACAACACGACTGGCTCCCATCTGACTCGGGCAAATCAGGAAAACAACCACCAGAGTGAATAATATGTATATTATCGAAGTCATTCTGAAGCTCTGATCTACCACATGAAAAGCTCTCGTTAACTTTCGTAATACTAAGCCTCCAACATGGCATGGACGCCCGATGGCTTTAGTTCATTCCGTCATGTTACTGTCTCATAATGTTACATGCCGAATGCGCTCTTTGATACTGGGTGGTCTTTTCCGTTATTCACTTCTCGGGTTTGGGGTAAACAGGGCATGGAGAGTAAAGATACTAGTTAACGCGACCAAATCTGGTTCTCTCACCGCTCTTTTATTTCGAAAAGCTTCAGACTTTTATATATACTTGTAGCCGACTTAGAAAAATATCCACTCCTCTCGTCTTACCTACGTGATATCTGATAGGAACAAATGCCCACGATGTCGATTAAGTAGAAGAGGTAATTATAAGCATAGTGCGGTAATGAAATTCCTCAGATTACGGAAATTGTTTTCGCGCTTCATGAAAACTGATAGATATCTGCGGTGACTTGTATAGTAATCAACGTCATCCTCCGCTAATTTCCTTTCATGTTGATCGAGATTGTATATATACATTTTCTTCTTGTTTTAATCAGGAAAAAGATTTGTGAGCTTGTTTGTGACAAGCACGTTTGCTAGGCGGAGGGGTATTTCAGCTCATTCATGAAAATTATGTTTATTTTACTTCAGATGTTTTTTTGGTTAATTCTAATACAAAGTCTTTTAAAAAACAGAATGTTTTAGATTACAATGAACATATCGATATTTGGTAAAATCCGAATTTTACAGGAGAAACAAAACCAGACTTATTTTCATAAATTTTCACTAAGCAAAGTAAGTATTTGGTACACTTTTCTGGTAAATACGGCATGAGATGCAAAATAGATTTCAGTCTGATGAATAAGAACTTACTGATTTACGATAAAGAAAAGAATTTTATGCATTTTTTTTTTGTCAAGAAGAAATTAAACCATTTGCAATTGTGTGCCATAAAAGTTTACAAAATTATCAGAGATCAGCCTTATAACCATCTTCTGGTGAATGCCTCTCTCTCTCTCTCTCTCTCTCTCTCTCTCTCTCTCTCTCTCTCTCTCTCTCTCTCTCTTTCTATCTCTCTCTTTCTCTTTCTCTTTCAACTTCACATTCACATTAATGAAATTTCAGATTTACACTTTTTACACATTAGATTGAAATATATACAGCGTTGCTGTATGCTGGCGGCAAGAGGGCACCGCTAACGAGAATACAGCTACATAGTAAGAGCATTTGGTTGCTCTGTAAGAATGGGCGTGGTAAGCAGTCGAGTTGTGAACGCGGATGGCTGGCACGATTTATAGTAGTGGAAAGACCGATGTGCAACAGACAATGGTACGAAATGATGTGCGAATGGATCATTTGTAAGTATTTTTCAATGTTTCAATGCTCAGTATCGGCATATGCCTATAATAAACAAAAACTGAAATTTTAAAAAAAACTGTCTTTTTGGTCGCTGACATTGCTCGATACAAAAATCCGACATTGGCTCCTGTCGATTTAGAGCACTCGATTTCTCATTAATTTTTTTCAAATGTCTAAACAAATAGGCTACGTGCAATCTTCCTATAGGTACTCCTACTGGTGAATAACAGGGAAGCATAATGTGACCACCCTGGGACCGACCAAAAGTGTACTTAAAAAACAGAAGTACGTATTAAACATACACCGAGAGGTCAAAGCAATAATGTCATATCTGCAAGAATGCTGTTTTGAGATAAAAGAATATGAATTTTTGTTGAAAGCTGTGATATCAGAGATTCCTTTGTATGGTCATATACTATGGGTTTTTTTGGTTACCTGTACACACTAATTTAAGCACTTGAATCGCCTCAGTGTTGCAGATATTCTAACTTATTTGAAAAAAAATCACTTATGACGACTAAAAAGTTGAATTTTTGCAGATATGACATTCTTGCTTCAATCATTCGACACATTCTCTTAAAGAAGAAAAAAATTGGGACTAAAAATACTGTACTCAATATCCGTGTAGACGTACTCAGTTTGTCCCTATTAAGTGTGAACTGTACGGGTATATTAAGAAATATATTGAAAGCTGGAAATTAACTGAAGCTAAAAGTTGAGGTTTTGGCACAATATGCGCCACATTATCGGCAGTTCAAAAGTGTCAAAATCTGAATTTTAGCTAGGGTATCGTTTTCGGGATATTGCGTCGTAATCTCGGTAAATAAGTCATATTACTATTTATCCTACGACAACAGGTCACATAGAGGAAAGCTTACGAGCGGGAAGATTAAAAGTCGCGCAGAACACACACACACACACACACACACACACACACACACACACACACACACACACACACACACACACACACACACACACACACACACACACACNCACACACACAAACAAACAAACACACACACACACACATTGGCACACACACACACACACACACACACAAACAAACACACACACATACACATACACACACATACACACACACATACACATTGGCAAACAAACACACACACATACACATACACACACATACACACACACATACACATTGGCACACACACACACACACACAAACAAACAAACACACACACACACACATTGGTATACACACACACACACACACACAAACAAACAAACACACACACACACACACACACACACACACACACATACATATACATATACACATACACACGAGGAATACTTTAGACGGGATTTTACGTGTACTTTTATACTGTGAATGTTAAAGCCCATATACAACAAAATTATTTCAGTGCCGTGAGCGACCAGGAAGTTTTTTTCTTCCCTTCTCCCATTTCAGAGTTCACGCCCTTGTTGTCAATAAGGGCCCTATACTTATACTCATTATCAGCTCTCTGTAAAGTCATTTCCTCCCACGAGTTTGCGGACAAAAATCACCGGAAACGAGAATGGATTTCATAGCCCTTATGAAGACTTAATTTCCTAGTTTTTGTTGTTGCTGTTGTTTTTTTTTCAATCCTTTCAAATTTCCTGATCTAGTCTATGGCCGTAAGTAAAACCAACGAGTTCATTTCTGCCATATGTTCCTCCAAAACAAAGCCGGTTGATAAGATGTTCCATTTAAAAATTTTAAATCGTAGCCACCGCGTTGCCGAGCTTTCATTTCCGGTGATCCAAATGACGTCACTTTTCTAAGAAATTTCCAGTACGTGTGCACTCTTCCTCATTGGGACTGACGCGCAACAACCAAACATGGACATATTATCTGCTTTGCTAAGGAATGGATGTGGTTTGCCTTTTCGTCATATTGTAGAAACAAAACAAACGAAGCCATGATCTTGGTATCTACAGAATATCTAACTGTGTTAACACAGCTACTGCTTTTCACTATTCCCATGCATATCACATTCTCAATCAACTCTCAATCAACTATCCTAGCAGGTTTATTTCTTGTGAAGAGTACTCGGGATAACACGACAAGATCTCTGATAACACACCCTCAGTCACTTTGTCCGGTGGGTGAATGCGTTTTCAGGGTTTAACTGTAAATCTAGTTGAACAAGTTTATATAACTGAAACCCACACCACAACTGTGGTCCTTGGGCGATTGACAGAGCATATCATATCATCCACACAACATGCACACAGAGCAACATCAACTAGCAACGACCGGTGAGCTTCCGGTCAACTCGGACCAACTTCCGGCTGCTTTTGCTTATGTTTGGCCAGATTTTTCTCATCGAGCTTTTTGAAATATGGCTCCCACATCAGGACAAGAACTGCCAGATAGATCATGGCACCCACGTAATGTAGAGGAACGACAAAACTTCCTGTGGCGTCCAGCATGGCACCTGCACAGATTAACACGTTCAAATTAATTTCTTGTAAGCCAGTGGCAAATGATTTGATATCACTATAATTATAATATTTCTTCATATAATAAGAATAATAGTACACTTTCATGATCATTTTACTCATTCATCTTGGATAGACAGACAGACAGACAGACAGACAGACACACACACTCACACACACACACACACACACACACACACACACACACACACACAAACACACACACACACAGCTGACAGACAGACAGATGGACTCACGGACAGACAGACAGACAGACAGACAGACAGACAGACAGACAGACAGACAGACAGACAGACAGACAGACAGACAGACAGACAGATATATCCGCTTTCGTCATGAGTGAGACCAAGGCATTGCCTTTTACATGTTGGTTTGTGTACAGGTTCTGTGAACGCACGGGTGCTTGCCACACATAAAGAGTTGCCGGCATATGTAAGGTATGTAACAAACAAATATGTCACGGGATGGAACTGAAATACCTTATCAAATACATACGTCTCTCATTAAATCCGTTTGTTAGCGACTTTCGCTTAATCAGATCACGTCACATAATATGGTAGAATTAAGTAGAACACTGAATTAATGACACCTTAACCATAGTCTCATGAACTAAAGATGACAGTGTTTAAGTGTTTAAGGGATATCCTTTCTTTGGAAACCATCTAAGGTCGGGAATATGCAGATTTTGTGAGGTTGACATGCTACTTAAAATATTTAGCTTTAATGAAGTGTTAAGATTTTAGAAACAAATAAACAAACAAGAATCAATTTTTTTTGTGTGTCTGTAATTTTTAATGAGGCTCCCATTGAGAGTAAGGACGTAAGGTTTCGCTTATTTGGCTTATACCTGTTATTTAACCTATTATCAACATCAGTTTTTGTTGGGTTTTTGTTTTTTTTTTGGGGGGGGGGCAGTGCATTGCCTCATATTATATTATATTATATTATATTATATTATATTATATTATATTATATTATATTATATTATATTATATTATATTATATTATATTATATCGGTACAGTATATAGTACATATTATTATATGTTTTGGCTTTTAGATTATAATTATTATTATTTTCTACTCTTTCTTGAATAATTCATATAGCCAGCAGAAAAGTATTTCGCCATCCGAATCCGAGCCAAAAAAAAAGAGAAAAAAAAACCATCAGTTTTTCTACATCAATACTGAATTGGGTCTTTTACCTTTATAGATATATATGCATAAATATTTCTCCTATTAAGTTGTTGATATGTCTCTCCCTTTGTCTGATTGTCTATTTATTTGTCTAATTGTCTGTTCATTTATCTGCTGGCAAGATCAATGGTAGCTACCAATCCTCATTTTGTATCGACGGTTACAAATGAGAATAAAGTTCTGATTCTGAATCTAATTCTAGCACTATTCAGATGGTTTGACACCATGTAGTTTGCCACGATATTATAAACAAAACGACCTAAGTTTTGGCTCTGCCTCGACTAACTTGACGAAATTTTCCCAGCTAAGATAAACGCAGCCTTAAGATTTTAAGGCAATCCACTACTCTCCCCTTGAAGAGTATAGTGCACAACTGTGGTGCGCACTGCCTTTTTCTAATTCAGTACATTTTACACGCACACAGTGTTAAACAATGCATTTTTTTTTGTCTGTTGCGGAGGGTGATCTTAGGAAAATGTTATCTCAAATACAGCCGTTACTTCACAACCAGATTTCACTTATGTATCAAAGACACGTTAAGGCAGATACTTACATAGGAGTTTTTTAATACGTGTTTCTCAAGAAAAAGTTAGATGGAACTAAGGGAAACGACTGTCTCTTTACAGAACAGAACGAGAATCAACCTCATAAATATAAAATGCCTCCGTAAGTATGTGCATTAATATGTCTCAAATATATATGTGAAATCTGATGGCCAAGCTATGACTGCAGTTTGAGATATAATTTTCCTTAGATCACTACCCACAACAAACAAAACTGTACTGTTCAGCACTCTAGTGCGCAATTTTGCATGTAAAATCTTCTGAATTGGAAAAAGGCAGTGCGCATCACAGTAGTGCACTATCTCTTCAAGAGAAGAGTAGTGGATTGCCTTAAGTTGCAAGCGCGTTGTCTTTACTTACCTATCACGGGGTGGTTGATAGACAAAGTCAGCATTCCCACCATACTGATCCAGCCAAACGCCTTGGCCAGATTTTCTGCGCCGACATACTCAAGCAACATGACGTTGCCAAAATTATGCCGAACCCCGCCAAATACGCCAGTCAAGATGACGAAGATGACGTAGAGTGTGTAGGTGGTAAAAAATCTGGAGCAGTGACACACCGTGCCGATGGCTATCATGCTAAAGGCGACCATCTGTGAATGAAATAGCATTATTATCGGGATCGCCTTAATCAGTAGTAGACTTTAATCAATATATTTAACAATATTGATTTGTATTAAAGAGAATATAATGCTCTACGTTAACTTCGTGGAACTTAATTAAATGAAAAAAAATAGATTAAAGTTAGCAAAAATCAGAACTTCAGAAGTGTTTCGATTGAAGTTTTTTCACACAGAACTCATATCACTACGTGTATATAACTAATCCAGGTATCGTCTACCTATAGATTATAAATGTCATTAATACAGACATGGAACAAACAATGAAGAAATATAATAAATCACGATAAGACATAGAATCAGCAACAGAAATGTAGGAAAAGTCCATCAGTTTTATGGATATTTGAAAATGGAGCTATTAGAAGACTTACTCTCTCCTCTCTCCTCTCAGAGCCTGACACTTCTCATACTCAAAATTCGCCGCGCGGAGATAATATGTCGTGGGTCCTCAAAGTTATTTGCCGACTTACGACAGTCTTACTCCCACCCGGGGAAATCATGTTCGTGATTAAAGGAGATAAAGAGAAGAACCCGGACAAACATAGCTAGAACTGAGATAAAACGAAGATTTCATGGGAAAGAGGGGAGAGGCGGGCTACTGCGGAATCAGACTTCAATTATATTGGTCCAGCTTCCCGCTGGCTACGCGACCACTGTTAGAAATAACGACCGTTGCACGTGTTGTCTGCCAGCCGATCAACTGGTACCGGGCTACAAAATTCGATCGTCCCCTCACATGGTCGACGCTGACCTGCAACAAATTCATTTTACCGTGTCACCCAGCGTAGTTGACGGAAAGTGAGTGCTAGTTCTACCGTAGCATCGCAAGGGTTAATGATGAGTCATGCAATGCAGGTACAGGTGAACCTCGTGAAATAGTATACCCTGTTAGCATGAACAAATTATTCTTATTATTGAGGAACACTTAACATCGAGGTCTGTCTGAATAGTGGCAAAATAGAATGATTTAGAATCCATGCATATAAAATTCAAATTATAAGAAAGCACATGTAGACTATATTGATTAAATAAGTAATTAATATTGAGGTTTCATTATTTCATTAATTTTACATTACCTTAGAAGCGAGTGTTATACTCCAGTGTGGCACGGTGGTACTTATTATATGCAAGGCTTTTTGACGAATGGAATTAGGTTAAAAGTGACAAAAGGTTAGTTCGAGACTGACCTTTGACACAGAGACGAACTTGAAGTCTCCCAAGAAGCCGGTGACAATCCTTGTGGTAAATTCCATGACGCCGCTGACTGTCATAAGCATTGCTGCATCGGACTTGCTGATCCCAGAGGTGTATCCTATGGTGGGCATGTAGATCACCAAATAATTGTTGAATACCCCAAGGGCAACGAACACAAACATCATGCGGAAGCGCCAAAACTGAGGACAAATTGTGAAAGTGCTAGGGTTCGCCGAGAGGACTATTTTCCAAAATGCGAATCATCCGTTTGCAGACATAAGAGAATGATGGAAATAGGTGTTAAAATTATCAATTTTCATGAGCACTAAAAATGTGTTTACCGATTTGTTCACACAAAAGAAAGGTGCACCATTTGATGCGGTATTCGTAGCTAAATACAACACACAGAGAATTATATTGATGGCTAATGTGTCTTTTTAAAATTGGTTTGTTTAATAAAATGATCATTTTATGAAAAAAAAATGCTGAAAAATGAAAAATGCATTTCAGCCGTGAAGATAGGGTAGTGTACCGTCTTACGGTCAGAAAGAACAATCAGCTACAGTATAGGTGAGTAGCACTTGCAGTTTAAAGTGTCTTCATCTTCATAATTTTTTTCGTCATCGATAACAACATGAATAGAATTAACGAGACTCATTTTCTTGATTATCCACGATACTATCAAAAATACATGTTGTACCTTAGACCGACAGATTGTTGTATTTTTGCACACAATACCGCAGTGAGTTCTTGTTGATCCCGGAATTCCGGCAACTTTTGTAATCAGTCTTCCTTGACTCTCTTGCCTGGTGCTTTGTTTAGAACTAGGGCCAGGGTTAGGGGAAGAGTTAAGGAAGAAAATGCCACCAAGGACAGTCCCCGTACATAATTATTATCAATAAACGCTCTCATGTGTGCTTTTTCATTTTCAATCCTGCCTCTTAATTCAACACTAGTCGGGAGAGTCCCAAGACCATTGTCCATGAAGAAATTCAAACAGTTGACTGGAAGTATCTTATGGGTATCTTATGGCTGAAAGATTTGCTGTACATGGTGGAATCGTGTCTTGCTGATAGGTTTTTGTGTCATGGATGCATTTTTTGTTGTTGTATTTTTTCCCTTTCTTATGTTGTTGCAGTTTGTGTCAATGAAAAGTATAGTTGTGTTTGGCCTTTGGCCTAATAAACAATGAACTGAACATGAAGTAATTCAAACAGTTAGATGTACCCTCTGCAAGTGTAAGGCAACCTAAATATGTTTTAACTTAAGATTTAGGTTTATGCATGATTTAAAAGCAATATCATCGGACTCCTCTTAGGGTTTATGCAGATTGTAAAGGGCAGGCCGGGATTGGGGTCCGGCAAATTTTGTAAACGACGTCAAGAAACGGACACACCCGAATTTACACACGCTGATTGGCTGATAGGAATAGCGTGCCGTCTGCAAATGCAACACTCTATTGTTCTCAAGAAAATGTTACATCTACATCTGATAAACATGTAGGGCACCATTACGTCCATCTCATTCCACATTCGACCAAGTGTTGTTTTGTTTTTTTTTTATAATTAATTTTTGAGAAATTTAACGCTCTCAACCTGCTGCTCAAAGCAAAACACTGAGCAGATGTGGCCTAGCTTGTAAAATTGGGATATATAAAAGCGAATCGAACCTCTACATTTTTATAATAGTAAAGAAGATAATTAATGGAAGATCACAGTGATGTACACAACTAAAATCATCAAAAAATGACTTAGGTGAATGTGGAATCAGCGTGACGTTAATCCTTACCTTAAAAACTGACAAATCAAGAAATGTTTTCAAACGACATCTCTGCCTCTTTTCTCCATTCACACCATGCTCTTCCACCGCAACGCTCTCAATATGTCCATGCGACTCGCCAAGGAAGCCAGAAATGCCCATGACCTGTATGGCGCCTGTGCTTCCAGAGTTAGTCCTGGAGACGTCACGAAGATTTGACAAACTTTTGCATTTCATGGCAACCTGGTTTGAAGTCTCCTGCATTACTCGCAGATCTTTTAGACTCGAGAACTGGTGGGTCAAAACAGCAGGGCAAGAACTGCAAGGACCGTCCTCGATGTTTATGGTAGCATTACAACTGATGGCACCTGGCCCGGAACCGTGTATCAGATTACAACCTTTGCTGTGGCGATTGTCACAATCTTTGAGGTCAGTAACTGGCAACAATGTGCTGTTCTCCAAAGCTTCCTCTGTACTGCTGTTGCCACTCTTTGTAGATGATTTTCTCGTGTCAATCAGGATGCATTTGGGACCTTTGTATACTGGGACAAGATTAGTCTGTATATTTTCAGTCTCCGAACACTGCTTCTTTAGCGCATTGGTGTAAATCTTTCTGTGAAATTATTGACATTGAATCAAAGTTCAATAACGTCAAGAATAAACAAAGAATCTGGGACAGAATATTAAGCACATTAACAGACAGAGGGGCCTATAGTCTAGACTATATCTGTTGCAGTGTCAATAATATTTGCTATAATTTTGTCACACCTAAAAAGAAGAAATACATTGAAAATGACGTGACATATCCATTATGTTAGATGCATGAGAGGCATGCTATTGCTATAATAGCGCTGTTACTTTTTCACATAACCACAGCGCTTTGATATTTAAAATTGTTAGCATCAGTAGACAATATCTATCTGCTAATTTGTACCGAACTTGGACCTCAAACTATTAAACTTTAAACTTGAGCATGCTTATGACACGATAAGCACCTTCAGACACAGCATACGGTTGCTTTTTCGATGATGTTTGCTATAAGATACAGTGATACATTGTTAATGAGAGTAATATTAAGATACAATATTCTAAAGAAACATTATATGGCTTTCACTTTACATTAGTCTGAGACTTATGACCTGCATTATCATTATTATTATTACTCTTACTATTGAGACTGCATTAAATATCCTATCTCATGCATAATGTGCTACTCACTTATAACTCTCGACTGGACGAAGCAGCATACACACAGCCACAAGGTGAAGTTCGATAGCAGAGACAACAAGCAAACTTCCTCTCATACCATACTCCGATCTAGCACAAATGAAAGATATAACATGAATACTGTGTACATGTTCAAAACTAATTCTATATATCTTGGATGCAGTGTGTTGTGTTTAACGCTAAATCTATAATAACTTGTATACATTGTATTGTGCTCAAAGCTAAAGCTACATTGGTGTTGATCACAGTGTGCTCTGTTTAAGGATGAATCTACATAACATACATACAATGTGCTGTGTTAAAGCCTAAGTCTACGTAATGTGCACATAGTGTGCTGTATTTAAGACTAAATAATCAACACACAGTGTGCTGTGTTTGAGATTAAATTTACATAACGTGCGTACGCTTTGGTATGTTTAAGACGAAAATTAAATAATCAATATACAGTGTGCTGTGTTTTATGCTAATTCTACATAACATGAATACAGTGTGCTGTGTTAAAGGCAAAATAATCAGCACAAAATGAGCTATGTTCGAAGCTAAATCTAATGATCCCCAAACAATGTGTTGTGTTTAGGGCAAATTTTGAATAAAATCCAATCAAGTGTGCCGTATTTATCGTTAAAAAAAAAAAAGCAGCAATATACAGTGTGCTGTGTTTATGGTTAACCCTCTAGTGCCCAGCGTATCAGATCTGATACATTTCGTGGAACAAAGAAAAAACAAACCAAGATCATCACCCCACCATAATAGTGTGAAGTCGCATGAGCGGGCATTAGTCTGGAGATGAGACTTATAAAACGCATTATTATTATTATTATTTTATTATTATCATTTTGATGCTTGTTCCAGCATAGTGGATCCAGAAGTGATCCAAAAACTGGAGCTCGGACTTTTTGTGCCATTGTAAATAGGGCTGGGCACTAGAGGGTTAAGTTTACATAAGATTCCAACAAGGTGTTGTGTTTAAGGCCAAATCTATATAACAGTGAGCTGTATTTAAGGTTAATAATCAACATACCCGTGCTGTGTTTAAAAATGCTAAATAATCAGCTTACAGGATGTTGTGTTTATGGCCAAATCTATATAACAGTGAGCTGTATTTAAGGTTAATAATCAACATACCCGTGCTGTGTTTAAAAATGCTAAATAATCAGCTTACAGGATGTTGTGTTTATTAAGGCTAGATTTATATACTCACGATCAAAAGTAAGTATACACGTCAATCATAACCCATAGCAAAAAGTCAACGTGACAAGAGGAGATGAAAACTGGTGTTTTTTTTTTTGTACGTCGGGTTTATTTTAACTTAAGTTAAAGGAAAAGGAACTTCTGGGACTTGAATCTGGGGTCTGAAATCCCACATTTTGTTTGTAGGAGGGTCTAAACACAAAATCAGAATCAGCGTCCATGAATGAGTCCCAACTAAATGATGACGAATCTTGGTTGCGAACCTTCTTCTCCCTCGCATTCATAGCTGTAAAAGTCAAGTCACACTTGAAACTAGTATCTTGTGTGTCCTCCTGTGACATTGATCACAGCGGTGCGTCTGCTCCTCATCGAGTTAATCAGAGTTACTAATTGCAGCTGTGGAATGTTGTTCCATGCCTGTGTCAACGCTTGAATTAGTGGGTGCTGGTTTTGTGGTGACGGAACCATAGCTTCGACTTCACGTCCAATGATGTCCCAGACACACAAGATACTAGTTTCAAGTGTGACTTACGTTTTACAGCTTTGGATGCGAGGGAGAAGGCTCGCAACCAAGATTCGTCATCGTTTAGTTGGGACTCACTCATGGACGCTGATTCTGATTTTGTGTTTCGACCCTCCTCCGCAAAATGTGGGATTTCAAACCCCAGATCCAAGTCCAAAAAGTTCCTTTTACGTGAACTTAATTGAAAATAAATCCCACCTTTGAAAAAAAAAAAACAGTTTTCATCTCATTTTGTCACGTTGGCTTTTTGCTATGGGTTATGATTGACGTGTATGCTTACTTTTGCTCGTGAGTATAATAATATAGTTGCATATAGTATGCTGTGTTCAAGATTAACTAATGACCTGCAAACAGTGTGCTATGTGTTCAAGGCTAAATCTACATAACCTGCACCTAATATGCTAGATGTTAAATTTACATAATTAGCATCAGAATGGAAAATTCTGTATTTTGAATTATTTTCCTCCCTGTTTCCTCGGGCTGCAGTATTTCAGTTTCAACGTACTCCCTTGGCACCATAATAAGTATATTTTTTATTGTATATGGATAAATGCTGATATTCATATTAATATTGTAAAGAATGAATTCCAAAATTATGTGTAAAACATGTAGGTCAATCCAGTACATGAAGTGAGTAACGACAATATGTAGTGGATTAATAGTATTTTTAAAAAAAACTGATGTCATTGAGCGCTAATACATAGGCCTAACACATTTTTGTATTTTTACATTTATAATGCTCTAATTGTACATGAATTTCTTTTTTAATTTGATACCTTCCTTAGGTCACAGGTTTTTTGAACATATTTGTACACTCTGGCATTGAATGGCAGCGCTACAAGAAAGGGGAATTTCATATATGAGTATAAGTGGATTAATACGACTGTACACAGTAAGTGATTTGGCCTGTTAACAGTAAGTGATTTGGCCTGTTAGCAGCTGCCAGAGACCAACTGAGAGACACGCACTTGACTATAGAGATGGCTGATCCTCTGATGAGCCAAGGAATATAAATTTGATTCGCGGACTTGTTGCTCCTCCCCCTTCCTTTGTTTACCTCAGACTCTCTGTGATTGGTGGAAAGACAATATATGCAGCACATAATCCTGAGACTGCTATGGAAGAGGCCAAAGACTGCCTTCTCCTGAAGTAAAATCCAATCAGCGAGATAGGACATACAAAGAGTGTTCCAAATACGATACCTGAGGGGGAAAAGGGTGAAGTGATTAGCTTAGATGACTGACTAGTATAGTTTAATAAAAGTCCCGTGAACTGCACACCAGTAAATATAAAAGAAGTTGAAGGAAATTATCAGTACTAAAAATCTCAGACAGTGCAGGATCTAATGGATGCCTGAAGGAATTCAAATTCAATGCTATATGACGTCCTTCGAATTGAACTAAAATCATAATAATAAACAAAGAGTAAAGAGGTACTAAACCTTAGATGGCTGACTACGTATTGTTTCGTTGGTGAAATGTCAATCCTAAAATCTGCGTCCGGACATGAGATATTTCGGGAAATTTCAAACAAACTGTGTACAACATAATTTTTACTAGTAAAGTGGTAAAATTTATGCAGAACTTTGGGACCGGCATTCTCAATAAAAGGACATTTACCTTATCTCTGGTGCAATAATGGTCAAAGGTGTATAAGTGAACGGGCACAGTTAATATAATGTTAGGAGGGGAGAAGGGCGTTCATACCGTGAACTCCACTCATAGGAGGAAGGTAACGTTCAGCTTGGAGGGCAAAAGAGAGTTTGTCCGAGAGAAGGGGGGAGGG
>JAWQUT010000227.1:0-13894 GCA_033807755.1 Ellobium chinense
AACTGTGACAGAATGCTTGCTTACCATTCCAATAGTCTTCTCCTCAATTATATCCTCGTCATCTGTTTTTCGGCGCAGGGGCTCAAACTGATACGGCTCGACCGGTGCTGTCATTGTTCTCGATCGAAAACACCGCGACTACCGCGCTGACGTGAATCGATCTGATTCATGGTAAATATCGCCACTGTTAATGGATACATGCCTCTCAGGGTCTACGTTGTAATTTAGAGCTTTGACATTTTGAAATTAGACACACATTCAAGGATCCTAGATTGGATATTTGTTTTATGTAACCCAATTAATTTACCATTTAAAATGATCAAGTGATACGTCATTGCCACGAAAGAGAGGTCCAATAACTAGAACAGAGCTCTGATATTTTAAAATTAGACACATCTTCAAAGAGCAATTGATCCAGCAGACTGGGCTACTGAATTTTTAGGCTATACATTATATAGTCTGGATGCAGACATCCGTTCTTTCCATCGAGAGAAAAACAAAAGGGTTAAAAAAATAAAGAGTTCTGGTGTGTTTAGTTACTTTTTGTGTGTTTTTCTACGAATTTAGGTGAAAACCGCATGTATTTACATTATGTAGTTCTCAAGAAATCTGTGACACAAATTTGGCTGAAGCGTTTTATTAATATAGATGTTTACATCTTCATGTCAGTTTAGTCAGTACAATGTAGTATCATTTAAAGCTCAGCTTCGCGCTGTTTCTCTGATAGCCTTTGCAAAGTGGTGTGACTACACTTTCTCATGACCAAAAATATCAGACGGTTGCACGCAGAGTTAGTTTGACTATTAATTTGATATTAAGTACAGTGTCAGTGGCGTGTTGTTTGATCTATATCTAGATCTAGAGTCTAGATCCACTCTGCAGAGGCTAGAGAACGACTTTCGTTTCTAGGTCACTTGATTTGGATCCGAAATGTTTTCAAAAACAGGAGAATTTTAGTGCACAATAAAAAAAAAAATAATTGTGTGAAAGGAGGCTGGTTTCCGAAGAAACTAGTATGCAAACATATTTTTGTGCAGTACACGAAAAGGAAGCAGATTGGTGCGAAATTGTATCAATAAGATCATAGAGGGCACAACCTCATTGACGCACGATGTTTAACAATCTACGTAAAACTGTAATTGCATTTTGTTTTCCTTTTCTTTTATGTGTCACTTCGTAGTAATACATTGTCTGGATTGGGTTGTACTCAGGCAAGATACTTTACGTCTATGAATCGTCATTGCTTATATCTAAGTGTCTCGTACGGAAGAGGAGAGCGGATAGTAAAAAAGATAATTACAAATAAAAACAAACATATACAACAATTCAAACAGTTTATTAATATTTCAATGGCAGAAAGTCCTAAATAACCAATCGGTGTCTTAATAGCGAAGGGAAAGATAGAAAGCTACATAAATTTATTAATATTCTTTTAAAACTTTAAACAAACAAGTTTACCACGTCTCGATTAGCTGAAGTTTAGTCTCAGGTCACTCGTTTGAAAAAAAAAAAAGCTAAAGTGCCTAAAGCTTTTGAAATTTTCACCCTTGACGATGGTCTCGCTTGGTTTGTATATGCACCTAAATTGTTGCCCCAGTGGGTGTTCAGCACGAGTTGTCGAGTGTTCAAGAGAGGGTAAAAAAACCTCTGGAACGAGACCTGAATTGGTTCATGCCCTAACAAAATTCAACCGGCGACATTTTCCGAGCAGTCCGAGGACAAACGTCGAAAATATATTCTGGAATATTCAAGACACAAAGCGGTGGTAAAAAAACAGGAAGCTCAGGAATCATCAGGGCTGACAGAGATCTATTTAATCTGCTTCTGAAGTCGCAGAGAGTGCCAGGAATGTCAGCTTGGCCAAACTACTACAGTTAAAAAAAATAGCGACATTCCCACCGCACTAGCAGTCAGTGAATACAAAGAAGATCTATTGCATCTTGTAAGGAAAATGGGAGCATACGCATGTATCTTTAATTACAGTTCACATCGTTTCTGAGTGTCCGACGCAGAAAGAATGAATTTCCATAACACAGTGAGACAAGAAAAGTTTGCATTGTCATTGGCGACATGGCTTTTGTAGGAAGTACTAGAAAATCGGCATTTATGAGCACCTTTTGGGGACTATGAAGATCATTTTGTCAACAGAATGTTTGCTGACTTCAACACAACGAATTCAGTGAGAATAAATATTATCTTTGTCTTGCCGTTGGACAAATCGAGAGAGACATGTAAGTGCCAAATGCGGTCAGCATATGGACACCCCATTTAATAGAATGTCGAGTGCAAAGATGTGCCTCCTCCAAATTAGAAACAACATCAAGTTCAACAAACAGTGAGGTTTGTGTTTTTCTGAATAAACCTGGTCTTGTCAATTTTATGAAATAATAATAATAATAATAATAATAATAATAATAATAATAATCATAATAATAATGTGGTTTATAAGTCTCCTAGCGATGCTAATGCCCGCTCACGCGACATCACTCTATTATTAACCTGGCAGACCTGATCACTCTAGGGCTTTCTTTACTCCCTGGGGAGCATACAGTGCCGCTACCAGTTACAGGCTCTGATCACTAGCATTCTGACAATATCTAACACTGCCTATAGCCAGGTACCGATTACACAGACTATCTGCTTGTTCAGACTTTACATTGAAATTAGTACAGTACTATGCAAGAGGTCCTTGACTGGCCATTGGTAAAGAAATCAGGTTACATATTTTAGAACAAAAAACATCAAGCAGTAACGATATTTTTCAGCATTTCAACACTGCAAGTAATGTGTACTTCAAAAAAAAAAAAAGATACTTGTCTGAAGATACCCCATTAAATAACTGCCACATTTTGCTTCTATTTTTGTTGATTGGCCGATGAAAGGTCAGCTCTAATTTCAGCACTATCAGGCTCACAACCCAAGGGAAAAGATGATTGTGTTATCCCTCGGCCTTGAATCCACTGTTTTGCTCGGGGTATTCGTTCTTCTGGTGACCTATTTAGGGTTCCGCCGTCGTCACAGTACCAAGTATCCCCCATGCCCGATCCGCCCATGGCCTATACTCGGTCACCTGCCTTTCATTGAGGAAGATCCCCGCAAGCAGTTCGCAAAGTTTAGAGAGAAATGCGGTGATATTTTCAGGTGAGTAAAAAGGATCAACACCTATTCCATTTTAGATGAAATTGCTTATACATTTGGCAACTTGGAAACATATGTCGTTTTTCTGGACAAATTACCGCGGCTACAGACTTCACACGTGGCATAAGGGTATGGAAAGATATATCAGTCATCATGATAATCTTCGATTTTTGCCATTAGGAATCGCCAAATTAGAACAAAAACAAATTCCGGTTCTTCTATCTCGGTTCGGAAACGAAACAAAATTTTGCTAGCCGATGACGTCATCAAAATTTGCGTACGTGGAAGTCTTCACAGGCGGAAACGACAGTCGTGTTATGCTGGGGTGAGACGAGGGGATGAAGACACACACATACACAGAATAAGAAACTGGTCAGGTACTGTAAGTTTGGTCATCCCCTTTCCCGGCAGGGTAGGGGCCTCAGCTGGTTATAATAATATATGATTCTGTCCAGACTTGACACAAAACTTTTGAAAAATATACAATGAATTTGTTTTAAAAAATCGTGAATGTTTTGTATCTGAGCACTTTATCAATAATGACAATTGAAAAAAAGAGACATACAAAGAAAAGTAAGTGAATAGAAGTGTGGGGGCCAGAAATAGAACCAACGACGGGAGTGCAACAAAGAGATTCTTCCAATGTAGAAGATAGTCTTGAGGTGAGTCAGTCTGCTGTGAGACAGCAAACGAGAAATAGAGTGTAAATTCCGCATGATGTTAGTTTTATCTTTCATGTTTGGACATACAGTATTATTATTTTGTGACCCGTAAAACCAGATGCCGCATTGTGAAGAATACTCTGTTCTTCGGGAAGCTATTTACCATGAATGATTAAGCTGTAGGCTATAATGTGTGGAATAGTCTAAAAACTATAAAGTAATCAAGAGTAATCAAGCAAATGAAGCAAGAATTCTCCGCCTGAAACTGAAAAAAAAAGATAAACACCATTTTCACATACTTATCGCTCATTGCAGCTTATAGTATAGGCTCCAAATGAAAAGCAAAATCCTGATGTCTGTAATTCGGTTTAAAGAAACAGTAATAACACTGGCGTTGTCCACAGTAATACGCAAAACTTCAGGCAAACTCGGAGTAAGATGTAGCTTTCTTTGTATTGTGTATGTAGTCTAGATAATTTACTCATGAAATTAGCTGTAAGTCATTGTCTCTTATCGCTCTTTGCGACTACACCAGCTTTTTATAAAAATAATAATGCGTTTTATAAATCTCACATCAAGGCTAATACCCGCTCACGCAACCTCACACAATACCCAAGCAGGCATGATCACTCTGGCATGTTCTCAGCTCCCTGGGGAGCATACAGCACCGCTGTCATCATAGGTGCTGATCAGTAGCATTCTGACAATACCGTCTACTGTCTATAACTGGGTACCCATTTTACAAACAGGTGGACTGAGGAAAGTGTGAACGAAATGCTTTTACCAAAGCACTTACAAAATAACCATGATCGGGGATCGAACCCATGACCTTTAGGTTTTGAGTCCAAAGCCGTAACCATTAGGCTACGCTGTTCCATTTTTATGGACAAGAAAGTTAGTCCCTCCATTCGTTGGTAATCTTTTTTTGTATATTCCACCTAAGCCTGTACTTTGGACCACAGCATGTAGTGATCTTCAACGGGTACAGTCTGTCGAAGGAGGCCCTAATCAAACGAGGAGACGAATTTTCTGAAAGGACGACCGTTTTCGCGGATGTGGTACGTATATTTCTGTCCGTAAAAGAAATATCTTGGGAAAAAAATGTCATAATATGCATTTTTTTCCTAAAATAAACATTTGAACGGAAGAAACGAAACATGGGGGGAAAAAAGCGACAAAGAAAAAAGTTACGCCAAGATTCTGACAACATCTTCCACTGCCTATAGTCAAGTACCTATTTTACAGATGGATGATCTGGTGAAATTGTGAATTAAATGCTTCCACAAGGCATTAATAAGACCACCGTGACCGGGAATCAAACTCATCTTTTTATACCCATGCACACATGCTCGTTCAGGTGCCTCACCATATAGACTGCGTAAAAGAAGAAACAAAAGAAAATTCCAATGCAAAGAAATAAAAACAGTTGCGTACGGCCCAGTTCCGAGCTCCACTTCATAAATAAAACACACCCAGATGGGAAGCCACATGCCGTCTTTTATTCTGCGGGCATTCTTTAGCAGGATTCAAGATTCAAAAACTTTATTAGGCTCTGGATCCGTAACACAAAGTCAGTACACAATCTACAAATAGAAAAGAAAGTAAAGACAAGGGAAAGAAGTGAGGAATGGGAGAGAAAGAAAGAAATGAAGTAATAAAGGAGAAAGAAAGAAAATCAAGGGAAGAAAGAAAGAAAGAAAGAAACATATGTGCTAGAATTGATGTTAAATAATCTGCACCAGTCATTTTCTTTTCTCACTATTTATTGTCTCTCATATAAGTCCCTGTGACTTTCGTACGTCATCATTTTCGCTTAGCAGAGAGTACGCTTTTAGTTGGTGCTAGCCAATCACAATGAGGAAGATCGGCAGTACGCCCACACCTACTATAGTCGGTCCAACAGTATACGATTTTTGAAATATCACTGGTTTGCTCTGCTCAATCGTAATCAAATTTTGCACAGTCTCCTTTTGTAATTTGCCTTAACTGGGAACTATATTTTACAGTGATGGAGTTTGAAATAAACATGTTTTCTTCATAACATTATATAAAATACGCGAAAGGCACGAAACGGTTAACATTAGATTATGACAGTTTCAAGGAGTTTGACGTGCGGACAAAAGCTCACGCACCTCCATTTTATTTCTGGCAAGTGATTTTCTAGAGATGAGTCTTTTTTTGGAAACAGAAAACACAAGATGTGCCTTTTTTTCAGTATGACTTTTCATTCGTGTGACTTTTCTTCATTTTCACTTTTCATCCTGAGTAAAAGGTCATATGACTTTTTTATCTTGTAATTTTATATTCCCGAGCAATGATTGAAATTACTCACATATGATATAAAAAAAAAAAAATACTTCTGTAAACTGACTCATGAGAATGCGAAAATGGCTCGTCCTGGCTTGAGATCTGATGTGACTTGCAAATTTCTACAGAATACTGCTTGAAGGTACGCTCTCATTCCTTAGATTCATTTCACAAAATGGCTTCTCTAAATACTCTAGGACGCCTTGATCGGGGCTACCTGGGACCAACATTTCATCTCTGATAGATTTTTTCCTCTGTACATTACGGAGAAGACCTGTTTTTTTCCCTTATAACAGAATAGCACCACCAGAAGAAAAAAAGAAAGAAAAAAACAACAAAAACTAACCAACTAACCGACCAACCAGGTCGTTTGTCGGTCAGTTGTTGAGTCAGTCGACTTTTTTTGTTTTTTTAGTTTTTAAATTATTGCAATCTTTTCACTGCCCAGCCAGACCTTAATAGAGAAACAACGAGAGATCATATTTTTAAGGCAATAATATTACTCTTATCTCCACAGATCACCCAGTGCCAGAACAAGGGCCTCGGCGGCTCAAATGGCGAAGCCTGGCGGCAGAACAGAACCCTATCCCAAAACGTCATGAGAAATCTTGGGGTAGGTACGAACACTCTGGCACATAAGGTGCAGGAAGAAGTCGATCATTACATAGAATTTCTCGACAACTTACAGGGACAGCCCAAAAATGTACAATTGGCCCACCAGTTTTGCATGGCGAATATCATGTGTTCCATTATCATCGGAAAACGATTTGACTACGGTGATGCAATGCTTCAAAGAATAATAACTCTATTAGGTGAAACCATGCATATTCTTAAAGGAACGGCCATACTGAACTACTTTTCGTACCCGGTGATCCGTTTAAATCTAAAGCAATTACAAAATGTTTTTTTGAATTCTTTGACGCATTTGCTCACGTTTACATCAAAGAAAATGAAGATTGTCAGGGAGAGGCCGACAATTTCATAGCTGCCTATATGCAAAAAATGAAAAAGAATGACTCGTCGTACCTGGACAAATCAAACTTTTTAAAATGTATCATCGACCTTTTTACGGCGGAAATGGAAACAAGCGCCACAACTCTATCTTGGTTAATGTTTTACATGCTGAACCACCCAGAGATTCAAGAGAAAGTTTTCAAAGAAATTCAGGACGAAATCGGACTTGAGAGGACTCCTACCATGCAAGACAAAGTTAAGTTGCCTTATTTATCTGCAGTAATTATGGAAACCCAGCGCGTAGCAAATATAGTACCACTGCTCTTACCTCGAACGTTGGCGAAGGAGACAACACTTGGCGGTTACATTCTACCGAAAGGAGTACAAATCTTGGTGAACATGGATTCCATCCTCGCCGACAAAGCTATCTGGGGAGAGGATGTCAACGAATTTCGACCTGAAAGATTCATTGGAAAAGATGGTAGCCTGATAAGCCCTGAGCAGTTTATTCCGTTTTCTCATGGGAGACGAGTTTGTCTCGGGGAGAGCCTGGCCAAGGTGGAGCTCTACTTGTTCGTCGCTAACATTTTGCAGAAGTTTGAGCTTCTCCCAGCCGATAAAAATAAAATTCCGCCAATCAATGGACATTTTGGCATAGTAAATTCACCAGAGCCTTTCCAATTAAGATTTGCGAGAAGGAAATGAAAACCGTGAGCACCCTGTGGTGATTGGATTTTCAGGCAAAAAATGTGACCAAAAATTCCCAAACTAGACAGTTATCAAAATTCGATCTAGGGTCTAATAAACAGGTACTACCGATAAGATCTCGAATGGCAATATTTTTTATCTGTTACCATCACTGAAAGTTAATAGGGGATTATAAAGGAACTAAGCACTTTGAGTCAACTCTGCATAACGGTGAACTTAAAACAGGGTCAGGCAGAACTGAGATTACATGACCCCAGTTAGTGAACTTCTGTTCTGGAGCAGGTACTGAAATTATTTTGAATTTAGGAACGTTTGTCCAAAACGCGGTATATTTCTCTGACTGTTTTTGAAATAAAAGGGCCATAGCATGAGATAATTGTTCTTAACACATGTATTTTTATTGACTCTTAAAAGACATAAACGTTAAAGTTAAGCAGATTTCAATTTCATTTTCATTTTGAATAAATTGACATAGAAATATTTAATACATCTCTGAAAACACTGCTAACTTGTTTTTGAACGAAAATCCGTTGACTGAGTTTTGGCAAAACGGTCTTCAGTTGATGTTCGATGATAGATAAATAAGAGATGAATAATGGATGGATTGTGGACAATAACAAATAATGGATGTATAAACGATAAATTATGGATGGATTTCATTACCTGTAGAAGGACCTGTACTTCTTACACCTCACGGATTATTGTATCTTGTAACTGACAGTCCATGTTTCATAAACATTAAGTTGGAACGCTTTCAGTGCAGGACAGATCTGTTGATACATATTTAACAACAATAATAATGCGATTTATAAGTATTGTATCATGGCTAATGCCTGCTCCCGCGACTTCTTAGGCCCGGGCAAAAAGTAATCAGGTACCCGGGTCCCGAAATACCTATAAGCCGCTGGGACCCGAGATTACTTTTGAAAAAGTCGGGTTTAGTAATCGTGTAACCACCAGAGGAGACCTAGATAACCCTGGGTGTATAATCGTTTACTCACCGGGAGAGAGTGGATGAAGCCGGGCTTAGTAATCGTGTATTCACGAGAAAAGACACTGGTAAAGAATAATGTGTGATCAGGTAAAAGCAACTAGCAACCAGCAGTCCCTCCCTCAAGCCCCCTTCTCCCTCTCGTCCTCTGTTCTCAGAATTTATTGCCGTCGTTTGATGCAACTGCGAATGGTTATGGTCTTTTCTATTTACATTACTACATGTAGTTTATATTATTTCCTTTGGTTTTTATTGTCTTGCCTTCACATAATAACATTTTCTTTACAATTTCTCTGTGTACTCTGATTTCTAAAGGTTTACCTACTATTATATCTAAGATGATGAAAAATTGAAAGAAAACAAGAACAACAATAAAAAAAGGTGTAATTGAGAAGACCCCCCGCCAAAAAGAATCCATTTACACTGTTGGAAAATGGAAAAAAAAGGAACAAAGAAAAAAAAAAGCTAGTCCTCATCACCGCATTAGAGCAGCTAAGGGGATGATGCTTGGGAACGGGAGGGGAAGAGTTGATCTGTTTCGACAATAAACAGCATCACGTCGCAAGTACACTGTCACTGACCTCAAACCGGAAACCCGGACGAAGCCCGGGCGGGTAACGATAGGGACCTGGGCGGGTACGATGCCTGGGGTGGGCGGGTAACGAGCTTTACTCATAGTGATAGAAGAAGCCATTAATTGCTCATGTATCTCGTGAGTAATCGGGTACCCGGGTTTTGAATATGGCGATTAGTATTACCCGAGATTACTTCTTGGACCGGGTTCGGCACAGGCCAACACAACACGTGCAACGGTCATTAACCGTAACAATGACAACACAGCCAGCAAGAGTTTGGACCCGGGGCGCCTCAAGGTTTCTAATATTTTGTAAGTCTCTCCTAATAGGAAGATACTCTCTGCGAAGAACAGGTGGTTGGGATTATAGTCTTCTATTTCCATTGGACCTGTCTTCAAAATTGTAAATTACTCACATTGTTTCAGTACAGAGAGAGCAAATAGGGAAACAAAATGAAGCTTTGTATTAATCAATTATTTGCACTGTGAATCGTGAAAGGTGTTGATTTTATTGTTTGCCCTTATCACTGGTGTTTGTTCCCAAAGTATAATATTCCTTAGTCTTGATCATCTTGCTTCGGAGATCTTTTCTGTACAAGTTCAGCTTTTCAGTATTATATTAAAATTTAATCAGAGCTCAGCTGTATCGTCTTTCCCTTCTTCCCTATTTGTCTCACCTGAGAAAAGAATGCCTACAAGTGAAGAGTAAAAGTGAGTGAGGATAATAATAATTTGAAAGGAGGAGAGTCCGAGAAGTTTGGAGACGAGGGCTCGGAACTGAAAAGCTGGGGAATGAACGGGGGTGGGGCGGAAGTAGTTAGACTTATACGAGGCCCACAACCTGTATAGTAAAGCTTTTCATGGTATTCTTGTAGTTGTTGTTGTTGTTGTTGTTGTTACTGTGTTGTTCTTGGTGTTTTTCTTCTGCTGCTGCTGCTGTGGTAGTGGTGTTGGCGGTGCCAGCGGCTGCAATGGTGCTTTGAAGTAGAAAGGAATATATCAACATGTTTTGGTATATACAATTCGAATAGTATTTTTCACGATTTTATGAACACAAAACATGCTTTGAAAGTAAATTTCAGTAAGATTTTGGAAATCATGAGGTTGGCTTGTAACTCACAAGAAAGTAAATAGGTAGTAAGAACCCACTAATGAGATAAAATAGGAGCATACAAACCTAACTAAAATGATTGTTAATAATCAAATTTGTTTTTATCCTTTATTTACAATAAAACTGTTATTTTTATATGTGTATCAATAAATTTCTACAGATATGTAATGTCCGTATTTTATATTACGATGCTCGACTAACAAATTTGAAACCGTAGATGGTTGCCGCCCTATTGCCGAACCTTTTCTCTCGGATTTGGACGAAATGTGACACAGTCTTAAACAAAACTCCAGTAAATGTGTTCCCTTTCTCACTAGCGTACCCTTCGCTAAGGACTAACAACAGAATATAAGGATGGAGTGTGGCTTCCCATGTTGTCAGACTGCGGGGACGAAACAAAGGCAGCCCTGACCCCACACACGCACACATACTTTTGACCAGACATTTGATTTATTCACACTGCAGTAGGCCTTGTCTCGTGCTGTGAGTTACAGGCCTGTAATTGTACTTTCACTACTGGGTCCTACTACTTAGGGGTTATATTTCATCTCCCATTTTCTCTCTTTTGGCATGCCCTGCTTCCAGTGATAAGGACTCCAGGGGGCAAATTTTAATATCATGAGAAACTGCGTTCATTTTACTTTATTTTGCCAGGTACTGTTTAGCCCTGGTCTGGAACTGCCAGGTCAGGGGTGTGCTCTGAGATTTGGCGTTGACCAGCTAAAAAGATAGGTTCTGTTTACAAATAGCAACCAAGCTCAAAATTTCAATGGGCTTGCTAGGGTTGGGTCAGTCTTAAAATTTGGGCCACATAATGAGCTTCAATCTGGCATGGGTCTGGGTGAAAGCTAAAACTTTGGGTTCAGACGGGAGCTCAATAATATGGTAATAAAGCCAAAAGAGGAAAAAAGATTCCAATCCCATTACAGGTATGTAACCTGTATAACGTGTGGTGAACAAGTTCTTCTCCTCTGCAGACAGACTGGCCTACTTGCTTCTACCTTTGGGAATTTCTGCTTGCACAGAGACCAATATCTGATTATCTGCCTCAGCTCCCCGGCATGTCGACATAACTTGTGTCTGTTTTTTAACAGCACTGGAGAGGGGAAAAGAGCGTGTTTTCATGAAAAATGAGGAAAAAGTAGGCAGAAATATGAGAAAAGAAGTCTAGTAAAATCTGTTCAAAGAAGAAAAGAAGTTTAGTAAAATCTGAGTTCAAAGAAGAAAAGAAGTCTAGTAAAATCTGAGTTCAAAGAAGAAAAGAAGTCGAGTAAAATCTGAGTTCAAAGAAGAAACGAAGTTTAGTAAAATCTGTGTTCAAAGAAGAAAAGAAATCTAGTAAAATCTGAGTTCAAAGTTCAGCAAGGACCTGTGAATCTCAGTATTTTAGTATTTACACCTATGCCTGCCTCTGGCCACTTTTACTGCTTTTTGTTATTGTTATTAACAGTAATATTTAGTGACTATAATGAAGGAAAATTCTATTGCTGAGGGCCCAGCTCTCAGAAAAGTCTTGTTTTTGTTTATGAGGTACTGAAGAAAGTTCATGAAATAAGAAAGAAGTAGACAGACAACAATAGAAGAGTTAAAAAGAAGACAAGAAGCAAGACAAAGAGTTGCTTTCATACAGATACAGACCTATTTAATTTATAACTACATGTTTCATCCTACTATTTGCCCTCTGTCAACATGTTTCTGACACAAGAACAATAGTGTACTTTCTACCTACAGGTCATTTAAAATGAAAGTTCCTATTAATTACAATGCTTTCGATGATTTTACATTAAGTGCAAAAGGGCTGAACTTTAAAAATTGCATTCTAAAGAAAATGTTGATATCAAAATACTAACGTACCGTACAAATGTTAGACATCACAAAATACAGTGGAGCATGGGTAATGCATACATAATACAACTTGAGACCGACCAAAAGTGTATTTATTAACAGAAATACATATTCACAATACACATGCCCTTAGGGGGGAAAAATTGGAACCAAAAGATTGACTGTTCTCAGTATCCGCATTTATATATTAAACGCGTCCGTATTAACTGTGCTCCACTGTATATTAAATGAAAAGAAAGCGTTACACTGCTATCGATCCTGTCACACACGCAGAGACTCACTATCTGAATGGAATATTTCATAGAAAGACGGGTGGCCTGACGCAGTTGAACTTCCAACATAGAGGTCTTCTGAAAAGGCACAGGGTTACAGTTTCTGGCACCTATCAATAAGCCAAATCCTTGATTGTGTACGAACAGAACGATCATCTTTGCAAAGAATCCAAGAGCATAAAGGAGCAATAAATCACATCAGAATCACATACGGTGTGTCCCAATGCACTATCCTCCATGCACTCAGCCGGTCAACCATGTCCAGGTTTTTGGCACCTATTAATAGGCCAAATCACTGTGTACGGTCTCAATTAATCCGCTAATATATAACCTCCCCTCCCCCTTTTTAAAGGCCCTACCAGCCCGTGTCAAGGTGTAGAAATACGTAGATCCTGAGATCTGGATAAACCATCCATTTTGAAGTTTCAGGTACAGTTTTGAGCCTTATAACCATAAATATGGAGTGTGTTAGACCTATGTATTAGCACGCGGTAAAACAACAGCCTACTGAAATTTGGGAACAATTCGGAGGGAGAAATACCGATTTTTGACAATGATTTGTGAATAATGTTTGCGTCAACCTTTTTTTTTCTTCCCCTTAAAAGATCGGGCAAAAGAAGCACTTGAAACTCCGAGAAGAAAACAATTCCAAAATCACAGTAGAATTTGTAGACTAACACATTTCATTCATAAGGTCAAACGTGGAAAAAACAATAGGTGCCAGCAACCTTTAGGATCTTGGCGCCTATTAGAAGGGCAAATAACTCATTGTGTACACCCCAATTAATCCGCTAATATATAAAATCCCCCTTTTTTGGGGCCCTGCCAGCCAGTGTCAGAATGTAAAAATATGTAAAATGACCTGTAATCCAATTTTAAAGTTTCAGGTACAACTAGAACCTTCTAGATTAAAAAAAATAAAGTGTGTAGACCTATGTATTCGCGCGCAGTCAAAACCAGCCAAATGGAAATTCGGGCACCAGATCAGAATTCGAAGTGACCTTTTTCGAAAGACATTTGTGAACGATTTTGGGTGATGACCCCCCCCCCCCCCCCCCCNTTCTTCCCGTTAAAAGATCGGGCAAAAGAAGTACTTTAACCTCCATGGAAGAAATGTCCTGAAATCAAAATGGTGTCATTAAGTAGAATAACACAAAATGTTAATAGGGCCAAAAGAAGAAAAAACAAAAGGTGCCAAAGATCTTAACCAGCAGCTAGTACCTGGCATGTATACACTTAGAAACATAATGTTTATATCATGGCAGTCGAGGGGTGTCATCTAGGCTATCTGGACAGTCTTCTAAACTTTCTCTCCCCCTGAGGCCCTCCCCA
>JAWQUT010000227.1:13983-25825 GCA_033807755.1 Ellobium chinense
CCCCCACCCACCCCATTCCAGCCTATATGGAACTTAAATCTAGATGTGCGTGCCGCAGACTTAGTTTACATGACACACGCTTTTTAAAATATTTTTTTCTCGTTCTTCCTTTTCCTTGTCTCTCTTGTTTTCCTCCCACCAGCCACCCTCTCCCTCTTCCTTTGACACACACACCCAGTGTTGGCAAGAAATGCACCAAATTTCGGCGAATTTTTTTAAAATTTAAGATGTCATTCCTTCTTTATTCCTCCCCTACTTCCACGCCCAGCCCCACCATCAGCCCCTACCATTCACCCACCCCACACTACCCCCACCTTTAAGAAAAATCACTACCCCACCCCTTCTCAGCCCACCCCATAGGCTCACATGGTATTGTCAATGGAAGAAGAATTTTTAAAAAATTCTTTTGGGCAGATATACCAAACTTTTCTTTCTCCAGGGCTTCTTTCCCAATAAATAAAAGAACGACTCTTTAAGAAATGCCAATATGATCACTTTTGGGTTTTAAATATGTGGTTACAAGTGGATTTGACCATTAAGGGTTACAAATTTGGTCAACTAAAAACCTCCTGCTGATGCCAAGGTGTTTACATGGACACAATGGCCAGCCAAGAGGGGGCCACTTTTCCCCTTCCCTCCCATCCACTTCCTGTCATTCCCCTCTGACCATTTCCTACTGGTTCCCCTCCAAATAGGCTACCATGGCAAAATTTTAGGGTTGAACTGTCAATTCATGGAAGCTTTTAAAGTAGCATTGGGTATGTCATTAAGAGAATTGGCTATTTTGAGAGATATTAAACTCTAAAGCGGGCCATAACAATGATCTAAGACAGATATTCCAGCAATTTTTGTAGGGCAATGAATGTGCTTGACAGCTGACACTTGCATATTTTTCTAGGGAACTAACAAAGGCTTTCAACACCTCATCCAATTCATCTCAGTGAGTGAGACTACTGAAATTTTTCTGTGTCCCTCTGCAAATATACCTCACATCAGAAATATTATCCTCTGTCATTAAAGAAGCAAGAAAGAGACACTTTAACAGTACAGAATGCATCACTATTGACTACTCAAAACATATGTAGGAAATAATTAAATGTGGGGACGGGTTAAGATTTTTGACACTTATTAGAGGAGCAAAGCACTCATTGTGTACAAGCCAATTAATCCGCTAATATATAAAATCTCCCTTTTTGGGGGGCCCTGCCAGCCAGTGTCAGGATGTAGAAATATGTAAAATGACCTGTGATCTAAATAAAGCAACCAATTTTAAAGTTTCAGGAACAATTTGAGCCTGCTAGATTAAAAAGATTAAAAAATAAAGTATACAGGCCTATGTATTCGCAAGCGGTCAAAACCAGTCAAACGAAAATTTAGTAACCAAGTCAGAATTCGAGGTGACCTTTTTCGGAAGAGATTTGTGCAAAATTTTGGGCATCCCCCCCCTCCCACTCCTCCCTCTTTTTTTTTCTTCCCGTTAAAAGATCGGGCAAAAAAAGTACTTTAACCTCCATGGAAGAAATTTCCCGAAATCACAGTGGTATAATTATGTAGAATTACACAAAACGTTAATAGGGCCAAAAGAAGGAAAAAACAATAGGTGCCAAAGACTTTTATCAAGGTTTGTGACACCTATTAGAAGGGCAAATCACTGATGATGTACAACCCAATTAATCCGCTGATCTATGAAATCCCTCTTTTTGGGGGCCCTGCCAGCCAGTGTTAGGGTGTAGAAATGTGTAAAATGACCTGTGATCTAAATAAAGCAACCAATTTTAAAGTTTCAGGTACAATTTCAGCCTTCTAGATAAAAAAAATAAAATGTGTAGACCAATGTATTCGCACGCGGTCAAAACCAGCCAAATCAAAATTTGGGGACCAAATCAGAATTTGAGGTGATCTTTTTCAAAAGACATTTGTGCAAAATTTTGGGCGTTGACCTCCCTTTTTCTTTCCGTTAATAGATCGGGCAAAAGAAGTACTTTAACCTCCATGGAAGAAATTTCCCCAAATCACAGTGGTATATTTAGAATAACCCAAAATGTTAATAGGGCCAAAAGAAGAAAAAACAAAAGGTGTCAAAGACCTTAACCAGCAGCTAGTACCTGGCATGTTTCCACTTAGAAACACAATGTTTACATCATATCGGTCGTCTAGGCTATCTGGACAGTCTTTTAAACGTCCTCTCCCCCTGGGGCCCTCCCACCCCTCCCACCTCCAACCCCACCATCAACCCGTACTCCTACCCCCACACACCCCACCCCTACCCTTAAGAAAAATCACCACCACATCCCTTCTCAGCCCACCCCATAGTCTCACATGGTATTGCCAAAGGAAGCTGAATTTTTAAAAAATTCTTTTGGGCAGATGCACCAAATTTTTGCTTCTCTAGGGCTTCTTCCCCAATCAATAACACAATCACCCTTTAAGAATTGCCAATATGATCGCTTTTAAGTTTTAAATGTGTGGTTACAAGTGGATTTTATCATCAAGGGTTCAAATATGGTCAACTAAAAACTACCTGCTCACGTCAAGGTGTTTACATGGAAACAATAACCAGCCAAGAGATGGGTAATTTTTCCCCTTCCTTCCCAATCACCTCCAGGTCACTCCCCTCTGACCATTCCCTACTAGTTCCCTTCCAAACAGGCTACCAAGGCAAAATTTTAGGGTTGAACTGTAGGTTCATGGGAGCTTTCAATGTAGCATAGGGTATGTCATTAAGAGAATTGGCTATTTTGACAGGTATCAAACTTTTAACTGGGCCATAAGAATGATCTAAGACAGAAATTGCAGCAACATTGGTACCATTTTGTAGGAAAATGAATCTGCTTGACAGCTGACAGTTGCATATTTCTCCAAGGAACTAACAAAGGCTATCAACACCTCATCCAATTCATCTCAGTGAGTGAGACTACTGAAAATTTTCTGTGTCCTACTGCAAATATACCTCACCACAGAAATATCACCTTCTGTCATTAAAGAAGCAAGATAGAGACACTTTAACAGTACAGAATGCATCACTACTGACTACTCAAAACATATGTAGGAAATAATTCAAAGTGGGGAGAGGTTAAGGTTTGTGACACCTATTAGAAGGGCAAATCACTGATGGTGTACAACCCAAGTAATCCGCTAATCTATAAAATCCCCCTTTTTTTTGGCCCTGCCAGCCAGTGTTAGGGTGTAGAAATATGTGAAATGACCTGTGATCTAAATAAAGCATCCAATTTTTTAAGTTTCAGGTACAATTCAAGCCTTCTAGATAAAAAAAATAAAATGTGTAGATCTATGTATTCGCACGCGATCAAAACCAGCCAAATGAAAATTTGGGGACTAAATTAGAATTTGAGGTAATCTTTTTCAAAAGACATTTGTGAAAAATTTTGGGCGTTGACCCCCCTTTTTCTNCCCCTTTTCTTCCAGTTAAAAGATCGTGCAAAGGAAGTACTTTAACCTCCATAGAAGAAATTTCCTCAAATCACAGTGGTATATTTAGAATAACGCAAAATGTTAATAGGGCCCAAAGAAGAAAAAACAATAGGTATCAAAGACCTCAATACAGACGCCTTTCAAGAAACACAACTCAGTAATATTTCTAAAATAAATAAACCAAAGATATTCAAAGTTGTCTCCCTCTCTTGAATGAGCTCTAAGTCTTCTTCATGATTAAATACTTCCTTTAAATTATCGCAAGTTTAAGAATGGAACAAGAATAGGAAAATTAGCAATTCTTTTTGTTTTTAAATGCCATTCTTAATGTCTCTATATTCTGATAGAACGCAGCAGCGTGAAACTGGAGAGATCTAACATTTTGTTTTGGCAGAAAACCATTCTTTCGTAACTTCTACACGAGTATCTCAAATCATGAAAACCTTTAGTGCCTGTTCGAGGGGACAAAAAACACTCCACACTTACCATTAAATAAATGATTATGACCCGAAGCATTCAAATTACATCAGTCAAATGTTTTTATAAGACATCTTTCAAGATTACCTAAACATTTCAGACCTGCTTGTCTCAAAACTGCTCAAACTGGACTTGAGCAGTCTGGAAGAAATAGATTTTTACATGACCTTTCCCATATTGTGTTGTAGGGGCGTCCAGGTTGTTCTCTTTCTTAATCATAATACTATTGTTATTATGGAGAGATACAGTATCATTATATGCTCATTCCACACTTGCCTAAGTCATTATGTTTTTTTAGGTTTTGAGAAATGTAGCGCTCTCAACCTGAGAATAAAATAATGAGGCAGATGTGGGTTAGCTGTAAAGTTGAAGTATAATAACGAGTCAAAACTCGTTATTTTATTTGTTTTCAAAGGAAAATGAAGATAAATGAAAGATCACAGTAATATAAACAACTCAAAACAGCTATAAAATGACATAGGGGAATTTGGAATGAGGTAATCATAGTAATGAATGCATGATCTCATAAGTGATAGAAATTGCCTTTTTTTGTTTAGGCAGCCTATCATGCGTGTAGACAAAAATTCAAGTCTTAAGAAAATAGTCAAAATGTGGCCAGAGAGTCTCAGTGAAAACGAAAAAAAAAGGAACATGAAGTGAAAGCAGCCACATTTGGCGCCTTTGGAGACAACCCAGCCACACCCGTCACAACCGCTCTTTGTACACACATTACTTTGTGCACATCAAGGAGAGAATCACCAAAGAACAAGACAAATTAATAAGCAGGAAAACGCAACAATCTATTTTTGTAGCTATGTTTACATCACAATAATTGTGATATATACTCACGATTTTGTGTGTGACTTGACTTTTACAGCTTTGAATGCGAGGGAGAAGCTCGCAACCAAGATTCTTCATCGTTTAGTTGGGACTCACTCATGGACGCTGATTCTGGTTTTGTGTTTTGACCCTCCTCCACAAACTATGGGATTTCAAACTCCAGATTCAAGTCCCAGAAGTTGTTTTTTTTTCCGTGAACTTAATTGAAAATAAACCCCACGTTTGAAGAAAACAGTTTTCATCTCATTTTGTCACATTGGCTTTTTGCTATGGGTTATAATTGACGTGTATAAATACTTTTGATCGTGAGTATATATATTATGAAATATAAACTGTATGAAATATATATATATAATTATGAAATATATATAATAATTATGAAATATATATTATATATTTCTCCTACATGCAGATTTTCCTCTATGCACAAGCCTTATACATATAACTGTATTTGAGCCGTTGCTTACCTTTTCTCTTCACTATCAAATTATACTCTTACCAACATATTAAGTAAATTGCGAGAGTATTATATTCCAACCTGAGTAGTGTGTTGTTGTTTTTTTTACCATTGCGCACCTGGAGCAGAAAAGGAGAGGGGGAGGGAGTAACTGCATGAGAAGGATCGGGATATAAATTACCTTGTTCACATCAGTCTCCTTATCCTTGTTTGTTACATCAGTATCAGCAGCAGGTAAGATGATGGAGAACAGGGTCAGGGGAGAGGGCGTGGGAGTGGGGGTGGGGTGCGGGTGGGGGTAGAAGTGGGGAAGAACAGAGAAGAGAGGAAAGAGTAGCAGAAGGGTATTACGAAAGGAGACGGAGAGATTGACAATGTTATAGTTGGACGCGAGAAAGACAAAATGTAGGAAGATGCACGATTAGAAATATGAACCATATTTGATGCTAGAGAGAGGAGGAGGGAGGGGGGACAAATGCCGAGAAGGTAGGAAGAGAGAAAAGCATGGAAAGGGAAGAAGGGGTAGCACATGGAAAGAGTGAAAAGAAGAGAACTGAAAGAGGAAGAAGAAGGAATATGACTATTGAGAGGGATGAATAAGAGGAGGAGCATCCGAATGACAGAAGGAAGAAGGGAAGAAAGTAGAGACTGTGAGAGGACAGTAGGAAATACCAGGTGAAAATACGCAGAAAGAGAAGATGGAACATGGGCGCAAAAAAAAATATGGGGNGGGGGGGGGGGGGAGGAAGTGAAGTGGGGCAGTAAAAAATTTAAAAAAGGACAGTACGAGTAAAACCTCGCGATTTCGACTTCCAGGAAAGCAGTGCAAAATCAAAGAGGCCGAGAGGTTACCAAATTCGTAAGTAAACTGTTAGGGAAATTGTAAGGGATACGAGACCACAGGATTACCAACAGTTTGTCGACTTTTCGAGTACATGGGGGTGGGAGGAGGGGGGGGGNGGGGGGGGGGGGGGGGTCGCGAGGTTTTACTGTAGGTAGAGAAGAATACAGGGAAGAAAATAAGGCAAAGCACAGCGGCGGTGGCACCAAAGACAGGCAGAGAAAAAGGTCATAGGTGAACAAGACGGAAAGAAACAAACCGATTAAAAAATCTAAGAAAACAAGACGTGATCGGGAGAAAAAAATATAAGAAATTGAATGGAAATCTTAATAAGAGATTGCAGAGAAGAGTTAAAGCTTTACAGAACAACTGGTTGGTTTGTTGTTGAGTAAAGCTTCAACTATCTCTCTGTTCCTCCTACCAAGTTAATTAGCTTGACTGGAATATTATTCATAACTAACTGGAAAGATTTAAAGACGATCAGGATAGGATAGACACAGAGCCACACAGACTAACAGACAGTGAGTCTGACCTTCAGACCAGCAGGTAAAGGAAGTAGAACTAACCACACTCGCAGCCCCAAACCAGAGATGCAGCCTCTCTACCCCATTCACAAATACACCCACACTTGGAAAGAGCGAGTAGAAAGCCAGCCCATCAAGCCCATACTACCCTTATAGGTGATACCCTACCAGAACATCCCTACTCCGCCGTGTGAGGACCTTGGACACTACAGGCTGGACCAGGCCTGGAACATCCTCCAGGTAGTTTGTGGTGTTTGTGCCCAACATAATACTGACAACAAGCTCCGGGTAAAAGTGGCCAGATTGGTAAATGAGAAAAACAAAGTTGAAAGATACTCAAGGATTTCGGCATTTTGCACCTCACGCCAGATGACTTACGTTCTTCTATGGCGCAGCTCGGTCACGCTTCGTTTGGACCAAGCTTAGGACGGGTATCAGGAATTCTGCTGTCGCGCAGCGAATATTTCCTCGTGTGCACAATTTTTCTCATACTCTAGCAGCCCGGCCGTAGCCCAGAAGCATAGAATAGGATGGTTGGAATATATTGTACACTATTGTCAAAATATGTGGATTCAGGCCCAAAGGTCTTTGTCTTAGAAAGTGTCACTAACTGCTCGTGTACCCAACTTTTCCCATACCCCAGCTGCCGGACCATCGCCCAACGGCACAGAGTGGGGATGACTGGAATACATTGTACACTGTTATCCAAATTATGTTGATTTAGGCTCAAGGCCTTTGCCTCAATGAAAGTCACCAGCTGCTCATGTGCACAACTTTTCTCAGACCCTAGTTGCCGGACCATCGCCCAACGGCACAGAGTGGGCATGACTGGAATACATTGTACACTGTTATCCAAATTATGTTGATTTAGGCTCAAGGCCTTTGCCTCAATGAAAGTCACCAGCTGCTCATGTGCACAACTTTTCCCATACCCCAGCTGCCGGACCATCGCCCAACGGCACAGAGTGGGCATGATTGGAATACATTGTACACTGTTATCCAAATTATGTCGATTTAGGCTCAAGGCCTTTGCCTCAATGAAAGTCACCAGCTGCTCATGTGCACAACTTTTCTCAGAGCACAACTTTTCTCAGACCCTAGTTGCCGGAACAGAGTCTAGCAACACAGGGTAAGGATATTTGGTTATATTGTACAGTTTTGTTGTATTCTTGATGTTACATCATCTTCACACTGACTGGTCAGCACATTAATAGAATTTCACTCACAGTCCATTTGAGTGCAAAGTCACCTATACACACTATGCATTTATAATGATTTGAGCCATGTCCTCACTTTGTCTTTGCCCCGCCATCTGGCCTTTTTAGTGAACATTTTGGAGTAACCAGCCGCATCTGATTGGTTCACAGAATGAAATAGTGACGCTGGTTTTCTAGGACTCGCTTCCATCTGTTATTTCAGGTTCATTTCTGTGAAAGACTATAATATTTGCTGCCCGTTCATATAATTATTATTATTATTATTATTATACGTTCAAGAATATGATGGATTAACCATTCCAAAAAAGCAGGAATCTTTTATCTAACGATATTTTGTCCCTTCTCCAGTCAGTTTTGTTAAAATCCACTCTCGACTCCTCTTCCTTACACGCGGTGAGAGCCAGCTTCTATGAAACGTTGCTGATAGTTTTAAATGTAATTTTTTTTTTGTTTACAGTTTAGAAATCCTCCCACGTGTGGAGAGAGACAAATAGTTGGGCTGCCTAAGAACTGAAAACGTGTTCGAGAACAAAACTGCAGACTCTATACAAGTGCATGTATTGTATGCAGTTTCACTTGAAACGCTTCTATCAAGGCTGCTGTTTTTTAAGACATACCGTAATGCTGCTGATTTGGCTCATGGGGCCCGTTGAGCGTTTGCCCTATTCGGTGAGACGTGTAGTTATTCTAATTAGTTTACAATGGAAACCCCGTTAAATCAGCCATCTGGTATCCTGCGCCTGCTCCCTAGAAATACACCGAGATGTTTGCCTTTCTCATTTACCAGTCCTACCACCTAGTTTCACCTGAAACCTGTGACCAGCAGTGTACCGGGCACAAACACAACCAAGACCACCTGGAGGATGCCCCAGGCATGGTTCAGTTACCTGTTGTATCCATGGACCCTTACACGTCGAAATGAGGAAGATCTGGCAGGATACCACCCTTATGGGCAGCCATGGGTTGATGACCGGCGTTTCTCTCCTCCGTTCCAAAGTGTGGCGGCTGCTACTGGTGGACGTGCTGCTATCTCCTGGTCTCAAACTACTGAGCACGACAGTCCCACATCCCCGTCCCCGCCAGACCATCTGTCTCCTCTGGGGACGGCCACTAAAATCGGAGTCCCTCCTCAACAGGAACGGTTAGGATTAGGGCTAAAAAGCATGGTTAGCAACTGGGTAAGTAACAAGGAGAAAACAAAGTCCTCTATGCGTGTACACAGTATCTAAACTACCCATCAGGACTTGTCCCACAGCATTCACCCAAAATCGAATCCAAATCCAAACTGACCTTAATTCCAGAGCAAAAGCTTGACATCACAACAAAATGTCATCATGACAATAAATACATTAAATTTTTTTTCTCATGTTCAGATCTTCCACGGACCGTTATGGCAGAGGTAGGCATGTGCATATGGCATTTCCTGGTCTTGCGATAATACTGCACCTTAGGAACTAGACGTGAACTTAATATCTGCAGTGTTTTCTACTGACCCCATGCACGATCGCACGATTTGCCCCTCAAATTTTCAGACTGACGCCCCCCCCCNCAGGCTTTATAAATCCCCATCCAAATTTACGACTAGAAGGGGCTGCTGGTCCCAGTTCTGGCGACCTCTACTTTGAACATACAGTATTTTCGTAACACATAGAAACATCATATACGCACACCTGCCTTTGCGTAAAGGTTCGGAGAACTTTGAATATGCAAACAAAATCCTTTTATTGTTGTTTGTGTGTTCTGGGAGCACATGAAGAATTCTTTTCCCCTCTTATGTATGGTTAAGGATATTAAGTTTAAAGTTCAAAACGGAGGTTAAAGTTGAGAGCAGGAAAGATATGCTTAATATAAGAAATGGGAGCCAAAAATTTGAAAACTCTATACCAAAATTATTCTAGCAAACCTGATATCAGTTCTAATTCTATCTACAATTGCTGTTTCTCTACCTCTATCCGTCACTTAAACGCTACCCCTAACTCTGTATCCACCCTTTACATCTATTTCTATCTCTTACTCTTAATTCAAATCGTACCCCAACCGTGCCCAGATCTAATCGAAACTCTACTCCTAACTTTGAAGCTTAATAACAAAGTTTTCTCCTGACCGCGCCGTTACGCGATTCACCATTTAAATTTCAAAATCCCCTCTAAGAAATACACTGAAAGCGCGCCGATCACCCCTTCTTTTGTACACCCTTCAGGTCTTTGACACCTATTGTTTTTCTTCTTTTGGCCCTATTAACGTTTTGCGTTATTCTAATATACCACTGTGATTTGGGGAAATTTCTTCCATGGAGGTTAAAGTACTTCTTTTGCCCGATCTTTTAACGGGAAGAAAAAGGGGGGTCAACGCCCAAAATTTTTCACAAATGTCTTTTGAAAAGGATCACCTCAAATTCTGATTTGGTCCCCAAATTTTCATTTGGCTGGTTTTGACCGCGTGCGAATACATAGGTCTACACATTTTATTTTTTTATCTAGAAGGCTCAAATTGTACCTGAAACTTTCAAATTTGATGCTTTATTTAGATCACAGGTCATTTTACACATTTCTACACCCTAACACTGGCGGGCAGGGCCCCAAAAAATGGGGATTTTATAGATTAGCGGATTAATTGGCGTGTACACTATGAGTGATTTGCCCTTCTAATAGGTGTCACAAACCTTCAGAGAGATAAAGATAGATAAATCTGAACCTCCTCTCGAGGAATGAGTGTTGAACTCAAACCCAGACATACGTATGCATATTATCCCCTACAAACAAAAGATCTCTAGTGGGCTCTCTTTAAGATATGGAAATCTTGCCTGCGAGAGAACAGTTAGAAGTGGATTAAATAGTATGCAAGTAGTTAGGTTTAGTAAGCAAACTACAAAATGAGGCAGCTCCTTTCCAGTAAGCCATCCCGTGCATGCTCATCTGCTTATCCGACGGTGTCCATCCATTCCCTGCCCATCTTTATTACTCTTTAAACTGGACTAACCGGGAGAAGGAGAGCGGGTGGAGGATTGAGACAAGGAGAAATGGGCAATGCATACAGGTCTTCCCTTAGACTGTGGACATGAATTTACAAAAAAAAAACAACCAAACAAACAACAAAATATTCAGGCTGAAATGAACGAAAGTACAATCCTAGACATGATAACAAAAAAAAAAGCCAGTTTACTTCCCTGAAAAGCCTAGAATGAACCTCTTTATTTTTCTCGTTAACAATGTTCCGAAAGTATTTCGATATCAAGAGAAGACACGCGTACATTGCCGAAAGGACGACAGACTACTAGGAAAATGGCGTATGCCTGTGCATGTACAAAATGAAGAAGGCAAAAAGAGGCTGAGAAAGGAAAATTCAGGAGAGAATGGAGAAGAAAAATAAAGTTAGATGACGGTTGTAGTGGTCAGGGCTGTTACAAATCTCCGTTTCATGCCTATCTTTGTCTGTGCATAGCTCATCACTGCCCCCTTACGAGTTTTTTTCTTTTTTTCTCTCTCTGCGGGGGTGGGGGTGTTGGGAGAGGGGAGAGGGAGAGGCATTCGAGCATACACATAGTTTAAACCAATTCAAAATGAAAAGGACAATTTCCCATCAGCTTAGAAACTGCTCCCCATGCCCATGAGACTCCCTTAAAGCAACTCCTCCTTTTTTTGGACGCATATTATTAGCATTAAACGATGTGCACAGTATATTTTTCAAGATAATTATAATATTATATGGACTGTAATAATAATATATTATATATAATACTAATAGTATATTTATATAATGTTCACCAAATGTCAATTAGAATTGCCCCCAAAATTGTTCCCTTTTGCTTCTTTATTTTTTTGAAGACATTCCGGGGAAGCATGACGAGACTCACCCCACTCCCCCTTCCAAAAAACCCAAAACGTTTAACCCTACTAGATTAAATATAAAGACTGTGATAGGTCATTAATGTTCATTTTGTTTATTTCTGTAAAACCTCTCTTAAAAGTTAGACAAGATCATAATGAAAATATTCATCTAATTTAAGCGAGAAATGGCCCCATATTGTCTGTTTTCTTTCAAAATATAGACCAAC
>JAWQUT010000227.1:25850-38233 GCA_033807755.1 Ellobium chinense
CCACACATTTGGCGTGCATTTACGCCCCTGCCCGATGAAAAAGTTAGTTCTCTTTCCCGATGTGAGCCTGTGCACTAAGCAATAAGAATGTCAATGACAAAACTAGATAAAACTGTATTTTTTGGACTGTCTCTTAGTAAGTTCATCGGTAACAGACCAAACTTACTCCACACAGTATTCATCACTACAACTTGCTTTCAAAGAATAGCATCGCTAAGTGCAAGTTTACAAAAATTAGAGAGTTTCCTGTAAATGTTTTACTTTTGGCGTTTATCAGGGTATAACATCCAAGCCACAAAATTGAAATACTCATCTGCACTGCAGGATCCACGTGTCTGCGCTGATTAACTTGCAAGATGATGCCACCATCCCTCCGTTTCACCGTTCCACCCATACGCGTCGACATGAAACACAGTCCAATGTGAAAGAAGACATGCCTTAGTCACCCATCAGTCGGCTGCTTGCAATGGATGGACGCACGTACTGACTTACATGCAAGAAGGGGGCATGCCGTAATCAATCTGTTCATCTCTTTGTTCACAAATGCCACCATCACCTCATGCTTATAGGTAACTGTAAGGACAATATGATAATAATAATAATAATAATAATAATAATGTGGTTATTGAGACTCGTATCCAGACTAACACAGCTCACGCGACTTCACGCTAGTGCTGGTCTGATCACTCTAAAACGTTCTCAACTCTTTGGGGAGGGGAGGGAAGGGGAGGGGCATACAGTGATCACTAGCATTCTGACAATATTTTCCATTGCCTATAGCCAAGTACCCATTTTTTCAGACGGGTGGACTGAGGATAGTGAATAAAATGCTTTCCCCAAGGCATTTACAACACGACCGTGGTCAGAAATCGAACCCACGTCCTTTAGAACTTGAGTTCAACGCCATATTTATTTAGCTACGATGCTCCACAATCAGTATATTGTTCGCCAGCTCAGGCAACGCGGTTCTTAGCCTAATATTAAAAAAAGCATATACATGTGCTTATGTTGTATTAGGTTTCCAAAAAATCTAGACAAAAACACGTAACCTACCCTTTGATTATGGATCCCGATCATTAGCTAACCGCTCACAATTTCATATGTCTGATGTAGCAGGCACGATGTACTCATTTCCTGACCATCTGGTCCTTGTTTTCATATTGTGCTTCAATTTCACTTTCATACTACCACTGTTGTCGTGTTTTAGTCACCACCACTGCCATCATCATTCGAATCCCAACATGTAATACATTGCAGGAATAACATGTTGAAGGATAATGACATACAGATTTAAGCCTTATGCCAGTAAAGTGATCTGGAAAGATTTACGGTATGTTGATTTCCGTGTGAATGGGGAAAATGGATATAAGCCCTCTGAATGTCCTTTTTTCTGCTCTGTCATTTCAACATGTAATCTTGTGCTATCCGTCTTTCTCTCTCTCTCTCTCTCTCTCTCTCTCTCTCTCCCTGTCAACTCTTGACATCCAAGTAGGTATATAAGTAAGAAATAATGACACATCACGAATGTCCCCACAACCCCTTCCCCCTCTCTCCCCTCAAAACCCACTTCCTTCCTCCTCCCCCCTCACCCACGCCACCATGCCCACGCCAATCAGTAAGCATGCGTTGCCAATTGTTATATGTGGGAAGGGTGGGAGGGGGGAATTTGGACCACATTTTCTGAATGTTTGTGACGTGAGACCATAAGTTTGACATGTTGTCCCACAGGAATTATGATACTTTGGCCGAGAGAGACGTTGAAAATGTAGTCATACATGATAAAATTAATGGTATTGATACCATAATTAAAAAGTATCAGTGGCGATATCTCAAAAACGAACAGAACACGAATACTACCTCATATGGTTTGCCTTTTCACTATTTCAGATGCTAGTATTTAAGTATCACCTTTTCCAGATAAATTTGAATATAATTCTACTAGTTCAATTTGTATCATTGTGTTTATGTTTAGCCCTGTGCTTTGCATAACATGTATAAACAGAGGCGCTCCTAGAGTTTTAATAACCGTAATCTTAACTAAAATGCTAAGGTTTCTTTTTGCTCATCCTCCACAGACTAGTTCTTGGGCTTTCAATTTTTCCTCCCAGTTCTGGGGATTCTTGGATGCTGACAGCTGATTGCTAAAACCATATTAGTGGATGGGATGGTCCAAGCACGAGGCAGATGATTTAGCACTGTTCAGTTGCAGACCTGAAAACCAAAGAAAAAAAACAGCTCAATTTTGGCTAAAATTTCCCAGAAGTCCGTTTCATACCTCAAAAAAAGTGATATGTCGTCAGCATGTTGCACTATTCTAAAGAATTCGTTTCAACCAGATAACTGAATGCCTTTAATCTGTAAATTAAAATTAAAGGCATCCAGTTACCTGCCTTATGCATATTGACAAGATTTTAACAGCTAAGATAAAAAAAAATGTGGGAAGATAAAGCAGCCTTCCTGACCCCTCGCTGCATCTTGAATTTCCATTTTTAATGCTGTTACTTTATTCTGCAAGTAATGTTTTAATCCATCTATAAAGATTTCACCAAAACCAAACGATTTGAGTGCTTTAATTATAAAGGTTACAAAGATGCTGTCGAATGCCTTGTGGTAATTAACAATAATATGCTATTCCATTTTCGGATCATATCAAATTTCACAATGTCATCCACATTTTTAATCATTATGGCCATTTTCCGTTCCTTCACAAACCCAGACTAATTTGAAATACAATTCCGGGGAGGATTTTTATATGTAGGCTATCCTATCCTACAACATGCAGGGAAAAACAAGATTCCAAAATTTGAAAACAACCATTTTTTTTCTTTGTGTATCCCCCTACAGGCCCTTCTTCTTAATACCAGCTCTATAAAAATAATAATTAGTGTGTTTATTGGTCCGAGTCAATAACATGTTGCACAATGGAACATACATGGAACTCCTTCCCAATTCTGTCAAGAACTTCTCTTAATCTTCTTGCAAGTGTTTCTGCAAGCAGCTTGTAATTTGGATTCGTAAGGGCGATAATTAGGCTGCAATTATTCAGATTGTCCCTTGGGAGGAGCTTACCTTTGTGCAAAAGAAATATCACTCTGTCTGTCACTGCACCTCCTGCAGACCTTGCCTTCTCCATGATGAGTGAAGATCTGGGATTGACACCTGCCGTTGTTTCATGATCTCATCCTCTGAGGATGGTATAGGATTATCACTTATGACAAGGTGGGTACCAACATCTCCCTGCCATTCCCATTCCTGATGATAAAGGGATGTTGAATATTGAAACTTATAATTCCTTAATCAAAATTCTCATAAAGAATGAAGTAACCGCAGATTTGAAAACAGACACAGACCATAATATGCAAAGGATTTCCTTAGTTACCTCACCAGATCGGTTACCATCTTTCGTGTAAGGACTGGACTGGACACTGCAGGGCAAGAAGCACCTGCATAGCATAGGCATAAGCAGTTCAGCCCTCTACCAGTGCCTGCAGGCAGACCAAGCATCACAACATGTTTTTGCAGGACTGCCCCTCTCCTGGCAGAACTAAGAGAACAGTTATGGCCATTGCGAGTTGACTATGAGACGAAGCTATGAGGAAACTCCAGAGACCTGCAGCTGACCACCCAGTTCATGGCTAATAGTGGTCTAGTAGCATGACAAGGGAATGTTGCTGAAGAAGAAGAGGAATTTCTTTAGGTTCACACCTCCGGTTAATAGTTTCAGTCTGTTCGTCTCGCTGGATGGATATGGACAGACCCTCCACATGCCGCCGATCCTCTGAGCATCCACAACTGACCCAACCTCTCAACAAAGCTACACTGGGAGTTCACTGTTGTTGTGTCCGGGAGATCTTTCGCCAGCATGAACACCGGGTGAGTGCTCCCCTTCAGGTATGAAGATGCCAAGACCACATGGCATAGAAGGAAGGGTTTCCGAATGCGCCTCACAATACTAGATTTAGATCTAATCCTACCCCTAGCTCTTAAAGACCATTCTGATAGGGTCCTAACCCTATTGCCCATCGAGACATAATACCTAACCATAATGCCCATCGTGACGAGAACCCTAATCCTAATGCCCATCGTGACAGGAGTATCAGTTGAGACGTGTGAGGCGCAACCGGGAATCTGCCCATAGAAGTATGCAATATAATAGTCCCTGTAAAATCAGAAAGCTGGCCATGAGGAATGGGTAAAGGGGTTGGATTTGAACTTCAAAGGCTTAAATAGGTGCAAATACATTTGTAGACTCAGAATAGGTGAGGTTTAGTCACGTAAAAAGGTCTAAAATATTAGGTAGTTCTAAAAAATGTAAGTGGTTTAGGGACATTTTTCTTTGTCAAAATTTGGAGGAAGAGCTAACCAACATGTGTGGAAAGTATTTTGGCTTGGGACCCCTGAATAAGTAAATGGGAGGCATAAAGCCTTATATGGGAGGATTTCCATATATATGTGCTATCCTACAACATGCAGCGAAAACGTGATTGTAAGATTTGAAAACTATTCTTTTCTTTGTTTGTGTATCGCCACAAACAGTAAAAAAGCCCCTTCTTTTTATATATTAACCCATTAAAATCATCCCTTCTTAGTCTCTATGGTCAGGAGCATGTTGTAGGATAGCACACATATGGAAATCCTTCCCTTTATATAGACAACAGTAAAAAAGACAATTGACATCTTCATACCTTTATGGCCATTTCCTCACACTGGTTCCTCATACTAAGTACTAACAAAGCAGTAATACAGGAGGCTGAAGGCGACACAGAAAATCCTCTGAGGAAATGTGACGCTCTACTTTGCAGTAAAAAAAAAAAGGCAAAAAAAAAAAAGGTGTTAGGGTGGGGGGATGGGTTACTAAGTAGCCTATCGACAAAAGCAGATAGACACATTGACGCTACACAACAACAGGTGAATTCAGCTCACCGGGCGTGACCGAGAACGAGGACAGTGACGAGTACACGAAAAGAAAAAACCAACACAACAAAATAAAGTGGGGCGGGCAGGCAAGATGGAGCCCACCGAACCTTGTTCTAGGTGATCTGGGAAACAATAATTTATTAGAAAATTACGAAAACGACCTATCAAATCACTCTAAAGAATAGTCTAACAGGGACATTCACTCATTACAACGAAACCTCACCAATATTGCTCGTCACAAACATCTTGAAACGACTTTTTGCTGGCTTAAGGTGGAGAAAACGCAAATGCGACCGTCACCAAGTGAGTCGCGACCGTGTATGGTATTGATACCATAATTTAAAAGTATCGATGGTAATATCTCAAAAACATATACTCTATATGAATACTAATACTTTGAAAGGGTAGTGGCAACATATTTTTTGCCTACAGGTTCCTCTCTTATATCGATTGAAAATTCAATGGGTTTAGTTGTTACTTTAAACGATACCAGTACTTATCGTTTGTACTACTACCGACATCTCAGCAGTTGATTCATAAATGGCCGTAGAAAGAAAGGAAAAAAAAAACCCTCAATAGCTACAGAGTGGGAACAAAGAGATTCTTGATCTAGACACCTGTGTTGACCAAACCAGCAACAAAACACATGCGATAGGCCTACTATACTTTCAAGTATCACCTTTGGCAACTGGACTAACATTTTATGAGCAGATTTCGACATCGCAAACTGGGAAGTGGTGGCAAGGAGTAGGGGTGGGAATGGGCATTTGGAAATTTAAAAAAAATCTTTTTGTTAAGGGAGGAGGGAGACGTTTCCTCAGGCTGGCAATCATGAACAGAAAACAAAAAAGTTCTCGTGATTCAAAGCTATTCTTATTCTCCTTTCGTTACAGTTACGTGAAAGACAGAAAAATGAAAGAGAAAGGGAATCTTTTGGAGAAAGAGAGAATATCAGTAAACAGTGTTTTGTTGTTGTTTTTTTTTTGCCCGTTTTTAACTGTAATCATTAGGACTTCTCCAAAGGACCTTTGGCCTTTGACCTGATCCTATGGTTATTTGGGGCAATCTTTGCCACATCAGCATGACTGTTCAAAGTTCAGAAAAAAAAAAAAGTTTTTTAACATTTTTCAGATCACTCTCAGCTCCTCCTCCCACGTCTGTTCCACTCCACTCCTTCCTCCATCTTTCTCTCACTCTCTCTCTCTCTCTCTCTCACTCTATCTCTCATATTCTTCCTCATCTTTTTCTCTTTTTAAGCAATTTTCTAACCCTCTTGATCCGCACTCCTAAAAAGCTTGATTTTCGACCATGACCCATAATGCTTATCCCTAAACTGTCAATTTTCAATTGTGCTGAGCCGATCTTTCAATTTAAAACGTCGGATTGACTCGACCTTTTAGCTGTTCGGAACACCAAGATCGATACCGATAAGACTTTTTTTCCAGCACGAGCATTCTCGATTGCGACTATGAGCAGCGGCTCTTTAGATCGGCTCTCGAGCTGAGATCGGAATAGGCTAGCGTTCACGCCACTCACTCACTCTCCTTCTCTCTCTCTCTCTCTCTCTCTCTCTCTCTCTCTCTCTTTTTCTCTCTCTCTCTCTCTCACCTTATTTCACATACACACACGATCCTAAGGCTCGATCTTAAAAAAAAAAAAAGGATAAGATGAACTATGCTAGACGTTTCTAGTCGAGCTGCCAAGCCGTATTTATTCATATTAGTGTGCCATCAATGTGATATTACATTGTGTCATGTTGACCCCCCACCCCCAACAGATTTTCATTCCGCGGTCAAAATATTCCATGACATAATGACACCTCCACCCCCCTCTCCCTTTCCCGATCAAAATATACTGTGAAATAATGGCCGTAATTTCTCTTTTTCATGTTTGTAAAGATAAAAAAAAGGCTTAGAAATAAACGTGGAGAAAAAAATGGGGAGTCAAAAGGTAACAAAAAGGGAATCATTTTGTCTCATTTTAGTTTGGACAGGGGGGATCATATTTCTTCAATTGCTTTATCTCCGTATTATCGCAACCTCCTATTTGATGCCACTGAGATGACACCCTACCCCCTCCCTCCCCCTTCCAAATTTGCAAAAAAATAAAAGAAAATGGTTACCCCATTTTCGAACTGGGAAACTGATCAAGATTTATTCATGATGGGCAGTTTACTTGTACATTGTCCATTTCTCTAGGTTGCAAGAGCCTAATTGCAAGAGCCTAATAAAAAAAGAAAAATTGGACTATTAGAGTCAATAGTAGCAGAGTATAAAATCTGCCGCTATATTTTCATTTGTATAGAAATAATTATATAACATGAAACCATAACGCAAAAGTGGTGAAATTCAGTCCTGAATTTGCAAAAAGTTACATGTTTCAAGCAATGTCTCCCAGTGGCTTCAGTGGATACCATTTCTGTGGGCCTGTGGTCTGCAAAAGAAGGCCAAATTTTAAACTCCTTTTCATCTAAATTAACTTTCTTAAAATCTAAATGAAGAACCCCTACGGCAAACAGTTTATAATTTGAGCACAGTGGTGGTACCAGACCTGCGAACTAGCCTTGGCCATCTCGGAACGTTCCTGTGATTCGAGGAGAAATTTTTATTAAATGGCTCAAAGAGGCTTTTTTTGGTTTCTGTAACCTCTGATACTGTGTTTCAGGTGAGGTTTCTGCAACTATATCTTAATCTAACGTGGATCTAGAGCTACATATCTGTTTGAGCAATTGTGAGAATGACTGATAACAACATTATTGTCATGATTTGCGTGCTAGTTCTTGAAAGTCTGGCTGTCAACTGGATAAGAAATTGGTCAATGAGTGGAAACAGAAGAATGCATGAGGAACATGTGTGTGTCTTTGCAGTATGTGGTGCTCATGTCATACTATATTGTAAAATGATGAGTGTTGGCCTATAGCGCTGGGTGGAGCAGCGTGGCCGAATGGACTCAAGATCTAAGGTAAAGAGTTCGATTCCCGACCACAGTCATGGTGTCAAGTGCTTTGGGGAAAGCATTTCATTCACATTTTGCTCAGTCATCTCAGTCCTTATTTTCCACCTGTCTTTAAAATGGGTACCTGGATATAAGAAATATGAGATATTGTCAGAATGTTAAAGATCAGCACTTATAAATGGCAACGGCACTGAATGCTCCCTAGAGAGCTGAGAAAGTCTTAGGGTGATTAGGCCAGCTGGGGTAGTAAACGTGTGATGTAACGTGAGTGGGCATTGACTTGGATAGGTGACTCATAAATCACTTTATTATTAATAAAAGTGAATGAAAATTGATTGGTTTTGATTAATTAAACGCTGGCTAATTCATGAACTGAACAGTGAGCAAATATTTCATTAACTGGGCAAAAAAATTGCACTATTCAGGAAATGAGCGATGGGGCTGGGCAGGCTATTCGTCCAGTTCATGAAACGGGATGTGCCACAAACTGTCCTGTTTTGTGTGAGTTGGCATTGTTGTTATAATATGTTTAGACTCTGACACCACACAGACTGGAACGTTGTGTTGTAGCTTATTACCTGTAGACTTTGTATATATATGTGAAAATTGTGAGTATTAATTAGGTATCAGATTTTACTGACCAGACGAAACAAAGATAACCGACTCTACCGATCACGCTTTGATCGAACACTGATCGACTACAGATACTAAGTAAAAATCCATAGCGTCCGCATTAACCTTTTGTTACCATGCCTTACAGTCAAACCCTAATGTAGAGATGAGTAGGTATCGATACCGAGTTTCTGAAGACCCATTACTTTGATAGGTATTGAGGTACACAAATGCTTAAGATTTAGGTCAATAATCGACAACTGTATGTTGAATAAATCTACACGTGCGATTTGCTGAAATAAAAAAGTAATCGGGCATCAACGAATGTGATAATAGTATATAATATGGATTCACGATAAAGTTTAAATAAATTTTTTCTTGTATCAAGGATTACTTGCAACGGCACTGGTATCGATACATATGTCATAAGTATCACCAACCACCTTGGGCTACCTTTATGATCAATGCCAGAAAAAAGCGAACTGTTTACAAAATCAATTTCATCATACCACTCTCCCTCTCTTTGAATGGAGTACCCTTGTCTGATTCGGACTGACGGACTGGAGGACTTTCCACAACTCTGTCCTAGATACCACACTTGAATGCACTTAATCCCAGTCCACTGGTCCCGGCGTTTCGCTTCATCTCATTCGTTGTTGTTGTTAAAAAAAGAATAGTATAGCTATTCAAAAAAGAAAAATATCGGAAGCAAATACTGCCGGTTAATCGCATCCTTTGTTTATTTGAAATATTTTCCATTCTCCAGTCGAGGTGCGACTAATAATGCAACGGACTCCTTATAATTGCAAACCGCTAAGGGGCTGCCCTTAAGCGGAGTCGACACTGTATTACAAAGAGGATGAGACCGCCTTTAAAGGGATAAGGGTGGTTATTTATTTCACAGAATTATAAGGAATGCTGGGACCTTCATTTTAGAATGCCCCGCTACCCTCTTCCTCCCCCCCCCCCCCCCCCCCCCCCCCNCCCCCCCCCCCCCCCCACCATGTCCTGGGAATCTTTATATCTGGGTCGAGAATAGGCTACAGGTTACAGAAGCCTAATCCCTTTTGCCTCTTTGAGCCTATAAATTCTTTTCTCAATGGTCACTTACAAGAAATTCCGCAATCTCTAAGTCTTTTTTAATAGTTTGCAGGATTCAATGAGCTTATTAAAAATGATGTTTAAAATATATGTCTTTCATTTCGCTTTCTAGCTACAAACCGATACATCGAAAGGCGTAAACTGGTTTCCTTTATGACAAGTACAGATCACACAGAGCCACACCGAAACCCTAGTAAAATACTCAAACTTCAGGTTTACTTTACAAAATCAGGAGAGAATGCAAACTAATTCGCAGGCAGGTTCAAAAATATAGGGCCTATCTACTGTCTCTCAAAGGCAGATGATGAAACCCCAATTTTATCCAGTTAGAAGTCTGTAACCTATAGGTATAAAAATGCCGGTAGTCCCTGGCATAAAAGTATGCAGTTTTAAATAGTCACTATAAAGTCAGAAACGTGGCCATGAAGAGGGGGCAAAGGGTTTGGATTTGAATGTTAAAGGCTTAGATAGCTGCAAATACTTTTGTAGACTCAGAATAGGTGGGGTTTTGCCACTCAAGTTATGTGTGTGGTTGTTGCCAGGTGGGTAAGGTTGAACTGTTTACTATGTGAAAAGGCCTAAAATATTAAGTAGATCTAACCTGAGTTAATGCCAAAGTGTTCAAATTATAATTGTTCTTGGGACTTTTTTTCAATCACTGCCAAAGCTCTCAAAATCAAATTGCTGTGGGGGCATTTTTCTGTGTGTCACAATTTAGAGAAAGAGTTCAACAATACTTGTGGAAATATTTTGGCATGGGACCCTCTTGATAACTTAATGAGGATGTCAAATTTTACATAGCCAGCAATGGAAAGCATTGGCATCTTCATACTTTTAAAGAGAGAAAAAAGATTGCTAAATAAGAGTTAATAGAAGAAAAAAAAATCTAATCGCAAAGACATTTATTAATATTATAAACATCTAGAATTAAAAAAACAACAATAGGTGTTACGTAGCTCCGTCCGTCTTTTGAAGTTGGCATGCCTCAAAGCACCGCACAAGAGGAAAGGTCACTTAATCTGACCGTGCCTGGAGCAACAATAAAAACGTCATTTTGACGTTATACGCGGCAAACTGCCAGGACGTCTGTAAGGCTAAGTGATCTGGCATGCTATAACAAGGCACGAACAATTAGATCTGTAGTGCCTCAAACCTTAGCCGCCTTGTTAATTGATCTTAACCTCCACGCGCTAAAGGGCTAGAACAATAAACGGATTGACTAGGATTACATTGAGGATAATCCAGTGAATTGGGCTCAATCACTCTCGGCATTCGATCAATGATACAAACTGTAAACAAACAGCTTTAGATATCAGAGGTCAATGCCTGCAGGTAGGGATAGGCACGGAAAACATTTGAAAGGCCCAGTCACTTAAGCAATTTACAGTCTCGATTTCTTGGGTCAGGAAAAGCCATATTACTGATATTAATATAACACAATCATACTGTCATAGGCCGAAATGTTTCGTTTCAGTACTCGTTCGGAGGGTATGTAAAACATCTGAAAGATCCGGTCACATTTTCTTAAGCAATTTACAGTCTCAGTCACTTGGGTGAAGTAACGGTACCTTGCTGACATTATACAGCAGATATTGCCATAAATTTTTCATTTCATTATGATTACTTTCGAAAGGTATGTGTCCTTAGTTTTTCATCTCTCTTCACATCTACGCATGTATGCAAAGCTCTGATATAGTTATCAACTAAAGCTTAATAAGCTACTGCTATTATTAATGCTGTTATTGCCATTGTTGCTGCAATGCTCGGCTCTTTCAGTCATCAGCAGATTACAAACGCTCACTGCTCTCTCCATGTCAACGGCTACTTCATAAGGTCAGAATAAAATTGTAGGGCATCCATCTTTCGTCTCTCTCTTGTTCTCCTCCACTCTCTTTCTCTCTCTCCTTTCATCCTTCCTCCAACAAGCACTTCACCTCTCTTATGTTATTGTTTCTGCCGAGCACAACAGTATTCCAGACCGACAGGCCCTTTAAGCTGCCTACAGGCGGATGTTCCATTGATTCCAAGTGGTCGGCGTCATCAAGTGAGCAAACCCTCCGACCCTTTGTACTCCACACCTATTGATATCAAGCCCGAGGCGCACATTCCGAGGCGGATCCGCTGGCAGATCAGAAGAAGGAACCCGTCAGACTGACCACAGAAGGAGGTCCTATTGATTACGATTGAACCATGTTATAATTTAAGCAAACTGTTGGACCTTTTGTACTCTGCCATAGAGCCCGAGATGGACATTCCGAGGCGGATCCGCTGGAAAATTAGAGGGAGGTACACGTCAGACTGACCATTGGAGGATGCCCCATTGATTACGAGTAAACCATGTCATGATTTAGGCAAAGCTCTGGACCCTTTGTATAAATGCCCCATTTATATTGAGCCCGAGGCACACATTCTGAGGCAGATCCGCTGAAAAATTAGAATCCCTTAGACTTACCACGAACGGATGCCTTATTGATTGCGAGGGAACCATGTTATAAATAAGGCAAACTCTCCGACACCTTTTGATACCTCATTCAAACATAACATGGTACAAAACATTTAATAGAAAACTCTCCCTTGGAGTCACATTTCGAGGCGGACCCTTGATAAATCAATAGAAGGGTCAGGGTAGTATTAAGACACAGGAGTTCCTCATTAAGTCCACTCTAATTTCCTGGGGACCAGTCTATCAAAAACAAACTATAGAGTTCGTGAACAATGTCTGTTGAAATGTTGCGGACTCCAGATTGTGTATGTATGTGTAGTATGTTTGTATATGATGTGTGTGTGTGTGTGTGTGT
>JAWQUT010000227.1:52005-67539 GCA_033807755.1 Ellobium chinense
CGCGCACGCACGCACGCACGCACGCACACACACACACACACACACACACACACTATAATAGAAAAAAAATATTTTGACGAACTTATCATAATATTACTAAAATTTGATTTCTCAACACACTTTGATGGGCAGAAAAGAAGCGCCACACGGTTTTACATTCGTTAACTTTGCATACGTTCATGATTAATTTTCTGCCACAATCTATTCATTAAACATGTATTATTTCCAAAAATAGTAGGGAACTTCATAGATGGATAATGCAATACAGTGATGTACATATATAATAGTAGTATGCTCAATCATCTTATTAAATTAACTGAGTACTGAAAACGAATACTGAAGAAGAAATTCTGATCATTGCAAAGGTGTTTCTATTTGGGTGTACAGAAAATAGTTTCTTGTCATGGATGAAACAGCTAAATAATAATGGGTAGCTAGTCTTACTCTTTATGTTATTTTACAGTGATAAGGTACTGGGTTTGTTGTAAAATTATTGTGACAACTCCTTTTGCCTTGACCCATGTCAGTTCCTCGTGAATCACAATTCAACAACTCCTCAATCAGGTACTATATACCATTATAATCAAGTCTTTTCAATACTAGATTGCCATTATTTCTTTATGTGACATTTATCGTATTAATTGGCTTTCTATTATTTTTTTTCCTATTCCTTTTCCAGCTATTCAAAGAAAAATTCTTTCGCCCTGGCAAATATAAAGTTTAGGTTCATAGCTCATTTGTCACTCACTTAACCCTCCCCTCCCCTTACCCCTTTTCAAGTTCTTCTCATAATGGTCACAGACTTGACAACAATGGCTAAACCAGTGGTTTTCAAGCTTGTGGGCTAGACTTGCAGTCAAATTGGATCTTTGGTCATTTTACCTTTTACATGAGTTGTAGATTTGGCAACATGGTGTTCTTTCTTTCTTTCTTTCTTTCTTTCTTTCTTTCTTTCTTTCTTTCTTTCTTTCTTCTTTCTTTCCTTCTTTCTTTTATTAATATAAATAATTGTCCACTTTCCAATTAATTACTAACGAAGTATTGTAAACTTTATATTGCTTACTCTTTAGGCCAAGACCTTAGATAAACACTTAGAACTTGCCGAAATATTTTGTGAATCAGTAAAGTCCAGGTTTACTACTTCACTCACTCGGCCTCACTCGTTTTCAGGGGTAACTCAAAGTGAAAACTTTGAAATAACCTTTGAGCTAAGGGCAAAATCAGAACACAACAGTTTTAATGCCATTATTGCTCTTGGAATATTGGAAAATCTTGGGTACTGGCACGAGAGACTGAGAACCTTTGAGATGAGGGCAAAACCAGTTGAATTTTGCCACAAAAATTTCGGCACTTTGGCTCTCAACACTTCTTGATCTTTTATGATCAACTTTTAATCAAGGCATTGATATGGGAGAAATGGCAGGGCTAGCTGGCAAGGTGCAAGGGATAGTGAGTCTGAAGGAAAAAAAATAGATCCAGATAGTGCTATGTGTTAAGGTTAAAAATCCTACACCTCAAAATATATTATTTTCCTTGCTGGAAATCTCCACAAATGTCTAGAAATGTCTCACTCCATTTTCATGACTTTCTCTCAGTGGAATATTGGCAAGAGGTTCCTTATTTCTAGTTTTTGTGCACTTAGGGTACACCTGTCTTAAGTTCAGTATCTTCTCAAAGTAGCCCCATGTATCGTGGCAATCCTAGGAACGGCTCTGGGTTGGCAGAGCCAAACTGTAAAAGCCTCTTTGAGCTTTTTAATGAAATGTTCTCCTCTCACCACAGGAACATTCTGAGATGTCCAGAGCTAGTCCGCAGGTCTGGTGCCATCATTGTGCTAAAATTATATACTGTTTACCAGGAGAGTCCTGCATTTAGATTTTTCACAAGTTTAATTTAGATAAAAAAGGTTTAAAAACTTGGCCTTGTTTTGCAGACCACAGGCCCGCACAAGAGAAATCCGCGGAAGCATTTGGAAACACTGTTTGCAAAAATATTTTTTTTTAAACTTCAGGACAGAATTTCACCACTTTATTTCTACACAATCTATCGAAAGGATTTTATACGCTGCTATTACCGACTCTGATATCCAATTTTTGTTTTACCAATTCGGTTCCTGCAACGTTTAAAGGCTCTTATTGCAGTGGGATAGTGACAAAGGATTCTTGAAGTCCGCAGGGAACTCTCATCGTAGGCTGAGAATCCCTGAACTGTGAGCTAGCCTCTATTGCTATCTGCCACAAAAGTCATGGAGCCGTCGACACTGTTTAATGACCCTCGTTTCAATAGCCATATTGGCACGGGATACGTGAGTCCAAACAAAACGTTAGGGCTGATGTCAGTAGTTGTCGTTGCTGTTGTTGCTGCGACCGGTTGGTAGTGCATGTGGCGTCGCCGTTTGTGGTACATTTCCGGAAGGCTTAATTGGTGGCTAGTACAAGCTGGTAGTATTATATTTCGTACTATCAAGGATTCCTTGGACCAAGGAGGTCATTTAATTTGTAAGCGTTTTGTACGAGGGATTACCCATAAGTTCTAAGCGTCAGGGGGTAATTGAGAAGATTGAAGCTCAAGTGATCTTGGAGCGACTCTCAATATAAGGGACACTTTGTCATGAACGAAAATTCTCTACATTTCAGAGCGAAGCTACACTATTCACATGGAGTGGACAAAAAGAAAGCTGTTTAAAATATACATATTGAACAAGAACTTGTATTAATCAATTTCATTTCGAGAACACCCAAGTGCGTCTGCGCCATCGCTGTCTACAATAAATGCTCTCGCATACACACGACTTCTCGAAACTACGGTTTCCTTAGAACCCATTAGCGAATATAGATCACTTCAGGTCCAGAAACCCCAATTGTAAGAGGAGTATCGTTCATGTTTATCCACTTTATGATCCTTCCTGCTGATTTCCTTACTGGTTGGTTTACGGTAGACTAAGTACTAAGCTCCTTGATTCCATTTTGTCTGTCGTATTTTGATGATAATAAAGTAATGTATCTACACCGTCCGTGTGATTTTATCGCCGAAGGCTTGCTGTCTTAGGAGACGAAAATTAATTATTTAAGCTCAGGATTGTCTGTTGATAATGATCTGTTTTACAGACGTGTCACAAACAGGTCAGAGATTTTGGGAAGGAATTCGGTCGAGAAGGATTGGGGTGGAGGGGCGGAGGGGCGGAGGAGAGAATTTAGGGAAGCATATTATTTTTTTGAGTTCTATATAAACTGTCAAGCAGTCTAGTACTAAACACTGGATATACATTGTAATTTGTCTTTGCTGTGAGTTTTCTAAAATATAAAAATTATGCACGTTTCTAGGAACGGAGCGACGGTTTTTTTTCTTGTTGAGGGGGGACTCGAAAGGCCCTGCTTTAAGCTGTGATGGTGTAATAACGAAGATGGCAAATTAGGTTTTCAGTAACTTTATCATTCAAGTGAGAAGGCGAGAAGACATGAAGGAGAGAGAGAGAGAGAGAGAGAGAGAGAGAGAGAGAGAGAGAGAAGAGAGAGAGAGAGAGAGAGAGAGAGAGAGAGATTGTTTAAACCACGCAGTTGTAAAAGAGTCTCGACTCCCAATTTTCATGCTCAAAGCTCAGAGTTTTCTGTTGATGAAACTTATTACTCACCTCAAGGAAAGTGTGGATTTGTTGGACCTCGGAAATTACGGAGGCATTACCCTCTGATACTCCTGCGCATACCTATGTAACGGCATAGGACGCAGCGTGTCTAGGAGTGGTCTGAGTGCAAAAATGTCATCACAGAGCTGGTCGTTCAATAGGTTCACAGATCACTTAACCTTTAACTCTATTTGCCCTAAGACCCCTTGACTTGATTGGCAGTTACACATGACTTCAGTGTGGAGAGTCTGTACAGTCCCATAACGATACTTCGCCTATTATCTATCTGACACTTTCAATACTTCAACAATACTCTTTGCAAGCTCCAGTGTCATCTCATGAAAAAGCATTGAGATTCTTGGTTACAGTTAGTGAACTTAAGTTCAGTTCTCTTGAATATGATCTGAGGGTAATAACTATTTTGGACGAAGTGATCTGGATCCCGAACTATAGCTATTTTGGGTACTTGATCGAAACTTTAATTTACTATCCAAACTTCATTTCAGTTTACATTTTCCTCGAAGGGAAGGGAAATGGGAGACATTTGGTAGGAGGAAATTGGCGGGGGATTGGGGGAGGNNNNGGGGGGGGAGCTTTGATGGAGTGCTTGATAGGGGATGAACATAAATATTGCCTAGATAAAATAAGTCATACAGTAGACCCACGAAGAAATCAAAAAGCTCCTCCCCCCCCCNCCCCACCTCAGCGTTGTTAAATCCCATGTAGTGTTGACATTAAGAGCTCGCCTCCCTTAACAGACCATTACCCTTATCAGTTTGGTCTGTTCGCGTAATGATCTGTTAATTTAGTTTGTAATATGGCGAAGTTATTCGGCCAAGAGCAGAAAGCGCCTACCCAGACACTCCACGCCACAAAGACGTTGCGCTGTCTTCAAAGACTAACGTTATGGCTGTTTGTCCGGGTGGTCTGTTTTCGTTTTCTTTTGCTCTTTGAAGCTAGGCCGTATTTTTTGACATGATATGACCCAATACGAGTACAAAAGCCTAAGAAATGAAATGAATATGTAGGTCTATTGGACTGTCACACTACCCTTCGGGGCAAAATGGTCGTGATGACACCGACAAAACTGTTGGCATGTTTACTGTTTCGACTTTGATCTACTTGATGTAAGAATTTCTTGGCAGGGGGTTCGTCTTCAAAGAGCTGAGTGTGAAATGAACGCCTATCTTCTGTGAGGCGTGTTTTTATTACACGTTTATTGCTGTCTATATTCGTATCATCTTTATATCAACGTCGCGGGAAGATAAAGAGGCAGACTCTTTTGAGTCAAAAGCTTACTCATAAAGAACCCTCTAAAACTTACCGTTTAATCGATGTGATATATATTGGCATCCATATCAAGCTTTCTCTTTTTCTCATCCAAAAGTCTTGCATGCTCGCATCGAAAGTAAATCCGAATTGTAGAATACAGGGAGCATCTTCCAGCTACTGATGAAATGACTATCTTACTCTAAACGGGCTCCCAAATATCCCTTTAGTATTGGATGCAAATTCAAACTTGTTTTTAACATGTCTGTTTTGTAAAGAGCTCGTCTTTTATCCAGAAAGTTTCCAAAGGGACCCGAACAAATACTTGTCACTTCAGATTTTCACAGATTTCACAGGTTTGCTTCCACTGTACCGATGTTAAAAAAATGTGGACATATAGCCACCATTGGACAGTGAATAAGCAGACAAAACAACCAGACACAAAAAATATAAAATGACAGTCAGACAGACAGCTAGACACATTAACATTCTATCAGAAGACATATTATTAAAATCTACATAGCTACATAGGTCAGAGACGTAAATGCAGAGAGGTTGATGCTGGTACTGGTGTGTTCACTTTTGAATTCATGTATTATTCATGTCTAATCTGTCGTGACTGTCCCGCCAATTGTTAAATGTGATTTTGACCACCCTCACTGTCAATCACGGTCTGGACGGTTAAAATTTGTTTGAAAAATATTAAAATTTACCCTAAAAGCAAAAACGACTTTTCACCCATCGGGGGTACCAATAGATCGGAGGGCGGTGCTCTGTTCTCGGATAGACGCTCGTAAAGTTGATGGGTAGACCAGGGCGCCTCTTTGAGAGTGGCGGGGGATAAACGAGGCGATCGAAACACAATGCGGTGCTTTATGTTCGGGTATAACGGTTTGATACGCAGACTGATCTGAGAGGCGTCGTCATTCAGTATCTGGAGGCCGCGAGGAATTAAGGGGTTCGATGAACGAAGCGGTGCTAACGGTTAAGACGCAAGAGAAAAGTCCGCGACACTGACGTATGGTCGTTAATCGGGGTAGGTAGGGACATAGATAATGGTATGTGAGAAGTGGTATTATTATGTTATTATGCTTATTGGTCACGCGAGGATTATAGTAATGTTAAGGATATCCGTTTTTATTTCATTGTTTGTTTAGTGCGTAGATAGGTTTTTGGCATGTAGGACGTTCTTGGTGAAATACGAGTTTATCAGGATAGTGTCTTCATGCAATACGCGTAAGAATATTATATGCTAGATGACATTTTGAATCTAGTCTCCAACACTGCTGTGTCTTAAGTGAGCAAGGACCAAACTGTTGTGCTAAAGTTGTGGACTAGACCTCCAGTCAAATTAGATCTCTTGGGCTAAAGTTGTGGACTTGACCTCCAGTCAAATTGGATCTGTTGGGCTACAGTTGTGTTCCGATATGATCCGTGCTCCAGTCGCTCTCTTTACGGGATTTTTGAAATACAGCTGTAAGCCATCACTAGTGCAACAGGGCCTCAATAATTCTAAGATCGGGATAGATTCTACCGCTTCAGAGTTTAGGTTCGCGAAATGTTTAAAATGAGTCTAGAATATGATATAGAAAGTAAAGGACTCGGGATTCGCATATTAAAACGAATTTTATGGTAGTTCTCTAAGGTTAGAGATCGTGAGGTCTTAATATAGTCAGAGGCTTATTCTAAGCCATTGCACATTCGCTGCTTTGTTGAAAAAAGAATAGCACAACGGGGTTGTCTACTTTATATTTTTTGAATTTGTGAGGTGTTTAAATTGTGACTAGAATATGCTATAGAAAGTTAGCGACTCAGAATGTGCATATTACAACGAATATCATGGTAGTTTTGTAAGACCGTGAGTCATAATCAGAGACTTATTCTAAGCCATTGCACATACACCGCTTTGTTGAAAGAAGAATAGCGCAGCAGCTTTACCTACAGGCTTAAACTGCGAGAGTGTATTCTTTTAAAATAAATGTTGAAAATATGTTACTACTACATTAGATCTTCAAAAGTTTTTTTCAAAAGTTAGAACATTCTGAAGTAACTTAGTATGTAATTATGAAGAGTGATGATCGTTTCAATATTAGTTTACCTTTATTTCAACTCCAAACGTTGAAGATGGGCATGGAAAAAGTTAGAACAACTTTTTTTTTCCATTTGCAAAAGATAAAGGAGACTCATAACACGAAAAGTACTGGGTAAAACCCATCGGGTGAGAGGGTAAGGGGATAGGGGAGGTGTGGGGCGTTATATGCTTGTAAATTAAAAACTATGAGGTTTAAGAAGTTAACCGTTGTTTTAATCAATACATGTGGTTCGCCATATCGTCAGGAAAATTGCAAGGGAGAAAAGAAGAGGAAGAAAGAAACAATACATAAATTATCATTATTACAGTACCAAGCCGTCAAAAATATCATACAGGCATTAACGATAAGAAATGCGACAACGAAGGATTGTAAGCTTTTGAACTAAGACTGACTAGAGATAACATGTGGCAGTGATTAAACTTCATTTGATTGGGTCAGAAATCAAAACCAATAAAAAACAAACGTCAGATGTCAGATAAGATCTTATCTTCAGATAAGCCGGAAAGAAATTTCCGTATGGAATTTACTTTCGCCATACTGACATGTTTTGTTTTACATTATGCGTTTGATAAGGCCGACTGTTAGCTATGGGGTTGAGGGATAAAAATGAAATATCGGAAAAAAAATCAAATTCAAGTTATAAGACACAAAGACGCAATGAAATGAAAGTGTCTTTTTTGTGTGTGGTGTAACGAATAGTGAAGTAATAGAACAGTGTGTCTCGCACATTCTTGCTTGGTGTTTGACTTGTTAATTTCAATATTTGGATTAAGAAATTAGATTGATAAGTTTATAGAAGATACTTTTGATAAATATCATAACATAGCTTGATAACTCTCTTTTATTGCAAAACATTAAAACAGAATTAAAGAGAATCGGAGACAACTGATGTAATGGAGATACAGGAAAACTTTATACGTAAGCGTCAACGCAAGGTCGTAACAGTCGTAACTGCAATCTTCATAATTTCTTAGGAGTCCAATGAATCGGGGTGGGGTTGGGGGGAGGAGAATGCGCTGGAACAATACACAAACTTTTACATGTTTAAGGCTATTTTATAAAATTGCTGTACACATTGGTAGTGGTAATTTATCATTATGAAGGTGCCTATGCATATGTTTTTAAACTCTGAATAATGATTTAAGACACCTTGAGTTTTAGCATGGACTCCCTCAGCTCAGCCAGTATATTTCCGGAGTTTGGGGGAGAGGGAGAGCAGAGAGAGAGGGCGAGAGAGAGAGAGAGAGAGAGAGAGAGAGAGAGAGAGAGGGAGGGAGAGAGAAAAGATGCAGAGTCGTGAGTTAGACATTCTGTATTTAAAAAAAAAAAAATCATTTTCATGATATGGTCAACTCTGCGTTGACTTATGCATTCAGCTTAATAATAGCTTTTTCATTCCGTATTGGCCAGTGACTCTAGGGGGACTGAAATATAACCCAACAGAAAAGCAATATTTTCGGATAAATTGTAATGTTAAAGATCGATATGCCGGTACTTAAGATCCATTCAGTTTTATCATTAGGTTTTATCAGTTTTCGGCAGTTTTATTTGGTCGGATATGTCTGTCTTTTTAGTAAAAACTTTGTTGTTTTTATAATTAACAATTGCATACCGGTGGCTACTCGGAAATCACAAAAATCTACTAGAAAATAACCGAAGCGAAAAGAATGATACTATTATGTTCTATACAAAGGTTCCAGAATGTGAATTTGATTTCATTTGGCTTGTACGACATTTTACCGTATGACGACAGATGTGGTTTGGCGAATCCTAATGCTCCTCATTTAACGATTTTTGTTGTTTACTAAACTATTAGAGCTCTTTAGTAGATAAGTGATAACTTGCGCATTAACGCTGTGATCACTTACCATCGTAAAAATTACATTAATTCTGCATGTTGAACACCACTATGGGTCCATTCAGCATTGATGCAATAATGTGACTCTTTGGATGGAAAGAGATCCCATCTTTAATATGCAAGTTCTCACTTTCTATGTTGTAACATGTAGTAGATTTTGCTTATATCATTCTATAGGTGATTTGATGAGATTGATTCAAGACTGAGGACGGTTCCACATAGCATTAATTTGTAACTCCCCTGAGAACGGATACCACAGAAACACAAATCAGCGAAGTGGGCGGTGTCAAGACTGGACTTTTCATGGTGTGATATCGAATACAAGAGGCCTTTGATTCTGTTGTTCTTCTTGGATATATCCACTGTATGGTAAGTACTGTAGTATCGAATGAGGACATACTGTTGATGGTCATGTCGATCTCTTGTCTCATGGTCTTGTATTTGTTTACTGTTTCTATGGCAACGGTATCTTGTGTTGTGAGTGAAATCATTTCTTAAAACAATGGGGAAATTTAAATTGGTCACATCTGAAGTACTATTTTCCAATTATATTTACTAAACAGAATGGTATTTTACCACAATGTAGATAAAGAGATAAATGTGTTGTCTCTGTATGTTTATAATGAGAGAGAACTGAACGAGAAATTAAGAAAGAAACACATAAAAATATGCCACTAACTAAGGAAATCCATTTCAAAAACACGAGAGACTGCTTTGGACTATCGATTGCTAAAAATCCATCCATCCATCCATCCATCCATCCATCCATCCATCCATCCATACCTAATATTTCAACCTCACTCGATCATTATACAATTCTACTCATATTTTTGCACTGTTGACTGTGTACAGTCTAACAGCCGTCGTGCCTCCACCAGCCTCCAGATCATGATTGGTTATCGATCACTCCTCTCGTGATCGATTGAACTGCAGATCANTATCCATCCATCCATCCATCCATTCATCCATCCATCCATCCATCCATCCATGCGCATGCATGCATCCATCCATCCATCCATCCATCCATCCATCCATCCATCCATCCATCCATCATCCATCCATCCATCCATCCATCCATCCATCCATACCTAAAATTTCAACCGCACTCGATCATTATACAGTTCCAGCCATATTTTTGCACTGTTGACTGTGTATAGACTAGCAGCCATCGTGCCTCCACCAGCCTCCAGATCATGATTGGTTATCGATCACTCCTCTCGTGATCGATTGAACTGCAGATCAGTTCACACGTGTATGTGCCGCGTAGCCTAATCAAAACCCATTATTTACTCTACATAAGAATAATGGCGTGTTGGTATACCTTATTAACAGCCCCTGCAAGCCTTCACAACTGCATAAAATTACATTTTAAGTAATGCGTAGCCCTGCTTCGTGCCAATTTCAGTATGTTAATCTATTGAACGGACCAGCGTTATGCAAGTGCCAGTGCATTTAATCTTCACCTGAACAGAATCTTGTAGGCTTCAACATATACATAAATCTTCACCTGGAGAGCGTTATGTAAATTTTTCAGTGTTCGCAGCCGCTCATTCGTGTTGTGTGAAATTCTTTTTGAACTACACAAGCGTTCATTGTGTGTAGTGGTAAATACTCTTGCTATATTACATACCTCTTCTACTATTACTTCTTTTATAACTACTATCACTGTTCTAGTACAACACATCAACAGTAGCAGCAGCAGCAGCACCAGCACCAGCTGCAACACCATCACCACCATCACCAACAACAACAATAACAACAACTACTACCACTATTACTACCGCTGCTACCACAATTAATACTGTTGCTGCTGCTGCTACTGCTACTGTTGCTACTACTTATCTTTTCCTGGTCTTAGTACTGATGCTACCACTACTACTTCCAACACTACAACTACTATCGCTGCTACTACTACTACTACTACTATAACTACCACCGCCACCACCACCACTACCACCACCACCACTAAAACACCACCACTCCAACTATTATTTATAAGAATGATGATGAGAATAATAATAATAATAATTATTATTATTATTATATTAATAGTGTAGTTTATACGTTTCTTTTTTAAACAATGCCTGTTGAAGCCAGTTGGGATCAATGTTGCCCTATTCAGCCAGATCTCTCAGGTATTTAATGCCCTTGGATGGTCACTAACATTCGAACAGTCTCTTTCACTGCCCATAACCAGGTAATCTACCCATTTTACCGAGGTGTGAATCGACCAAAATGTGAATGAAATTACTTCTCAAGGCACTTATAACTATGATCTTTTGATCCTGAATCCAACACCGCAACCAATCGTCCACGAATACCCCTTTTCAGCCACAATTTCTCCTTCTTACGGCATATTACTATGATAGTCAATCAAGGTGTCATTGTTAATCATTGTTAATATTATTATGGTTTAATCTTGGCCTAATGGTATGCTTTTGGTCTCACGCTTGATTCATTACTGTGGATCTATGTTCGATCCTAACTCTATTTTTGTGTTCAAGATCGAGCTTGTAAGGGCTCCTGCATTTTCCAGCTCGAGCTTTCTCGATCGCCATAATCATTATACTGTAACCTTAAGAAATAAATATCAAGGCTCAAGTTGAGATCGCATCAGGGTAGTGATCAGGTCAAAAGAATGAACACAACCGTTTGAATTCGCAATGAGGATATTGTTGTTTTTTCATCCAGCGAGAGTCTATGTTTTTCATGAATAATAAAATCATCCTCACCAACATCAAAGCAAAACATACTGCACACATACCTTCCAGCACATCTGTGTCTAAAATCCTACAGTAACAACTTAATTGGTGTGACCTGTTTATAAAGAAGCCATGACAATAAAGTTTCAGTTATAATATATAACGGCTGGCCAAGATCATTTGTTTGTGAAGGCAGAAAAGCGTCTTAAGAAGATCCAAAGTAAGGATCAATCCTGAGGTCTATCCTCAAAAGTCGAGCGAGTCGATTAGCAAGCCTGAGGAAAGGATGGGTCTTATGAGTCGAGCTGCCCACCCGTACCTTTCGACATGTTGGATTTGTAAGGCATTGGAGTTTTGAATAAAGTCTAATAAAGATTTATAAAAAATGGGATTGTAGACTGAAGCACAGAAACATACAACTTAAGTTTGTAATGTACGTAACGTCACTGCGCTCCGAAGATGGCCTAAATAAAAAATTGAACGTTTCTTAACATAAGGGCACCATGTCTTTATGAGACCAAGACCTATATATAAGCATTTAAAATTGAGCCAGTGTTTTCTCAAATCGTCTTCCAAATTTGCAGTTGCAAAGACACACTTTTTTTTTTTTGGTCTTATTTTGCTTTGCCATGAAAATGTTTCCTCCACGTTCTATCAGAAGTGTGAAAAATGATTTAAACCAGTTCCGCAGCACAGTGAAGATAGTAAGCTTCCAGTCGTGAGGTTGTACTGTATAATAACACATGTACAAAGGTAGTTATAATGACACAAATCATCATTTCAGCCATGGATTCCAGTGACGATGACCCCACAGTATCTCCTCCACCGCCGCCCCCTCCTGATATAGAAGTAAGTCCATGGTTATTTTCATCCTTTCTTCTTTCACTTCTTTCGCCATTCCTCTCTCTCTCTCTCTCTCTCACTTCCACACCAACTTCCTGCCTTCTTTTCATTTTTCTTTCATATATAATTCTTTCCTTTCTCTATTTCCACTTGTGGCTGTTCTTTTGACCATCCATCCATCCATCCATCCATCCATCCATCCATCCATCCATCCATCCATCCATCCACTCATCCATCCACTCATCCATCCATCCACTCATCCATCCATCCACTCATCCATCCACTCATCCATCCATCCACTCATCCATCCATCCACTCATCCATCCATCCATCCATCCATCCATCCATCCCCAGGTCAAGCAGACTACCCTGGACAAATTTGTGTCGCTCATCAACAAAGAACCAAAGCAAAGACCGGACTTTGAATGCCATGAGTTTATTCCGTTCCTGAAGAAACACATAGAGTGGTTTAACAGTCTCAAACCGGGTCTGTATAACAGTTAATACTAAATACATATATTTGTTACCCCCAAAAAGGCAATCAGCTAGGGTGTGTCGCTTAAAACTCTGATGGCTTGTGCTTGTATAGCAATCTGCATGATAATTTTCTAAGTGGTAGGCATGCAGGTAGGCAGGCAAGGAGACAGGCAGGCAGGCAGGCAGATAGGCAGGCAGGCAGGCAGGCAGACAGGCAGGCAGGCAGGCAGGCAGGCAGGCAGGCAGGCAGCCAGCCAGCCAGCCAGCCTATTAGATGGTCTGGCAGTCGGCCAGCCTGGAAGTGTAATATGCCAGTGGTCAGTTAGCTAGTCGTACGGTACAGTGAATCAATTAGCCAATTAGTCAGATAGTAAGTTTGTCAGGCGTTAAAGATATTGCCAGTCAGTTAAGTAGTAGTTCTGTCTGACAGTTACCTAACCAGCCAAGTAATCATTCATTAGAAACATATATGTATTTATTTTTCATTATTGTATGTGTCTGTCTGTGTGTCTGTCTGTGTGTCTGTCTGTCTGTGTGTCTATGTCTGTCTGTCCGTCGCTGTGGCTTTGCTGGTTTAGAAACACTAGTGAATTTCTCACTGACACCTACAGCAACCAACAGATTAGCACGGTCACTATTGAGATATGTATTGACGTCAACACCACCACCACCACCATTTTCAAATAAGACTTACAACGACCTTGAGTTCATACATAATAGTCATACTCTCAACAAAAACAATATTTTGGGGCAACTCCAGCTAACTGCCATATCAAGTAACCTAAAATTTCTAAAACAAATTAAAGCTTTGACTACACAGCAACCAGTTTCGATTTATATTTAAAGAATAAATTAGTCGCTTGTAGGAACAACGAAAACTAATTGCTGTAAAAATCAAAGCTTTTCAGAAATTTTGCATAACTGAGTTAACATTCGGCTGGAATTGTCCATTCATAGATACGTAACATGTCTGACCTAGTTTCGTCCCAAGGTTTACACTCTAATTCTCTCCCCTTGGCAGGTTGTATGAAAACAAGGGAGTGACCATTAATAATATTCCAAACAATAGGGTTGGGCAGATTCGAATCCTACAAACTTCGAATCCAGAGTCAGGATTCGATGAATTTGGAAAACAACCAGTAGATTCTATATGAGGTCTTTTGTAATGTATTTCTATATTAAATAAAGCTAAAGGGTTACACCCGTTCATTCGTATATAAACCCAAATTTTAATATGACAAAGATTTTCTTGTAAACCAACCTGTTTTCTTTATTTGCTTTAAATTTCCTATGAACAGAAGGATCAAACTAATCCAGACCAATCTTAATATTCGAATCTATGATAAGAGGATTCAATAAATTCCAATCCGGATTCGAATGTGGCTTGTCGAATCTTGCCTATCACTACCAAACAAAATGTTACGCAGTCCCCAAGCAGTCAAGTTTTTCAACCGTGTCGCCAACGTATTTTGGCATGTCACAAAGCCCTTCCTGTAGTTATATGCACAACGTGCTAAATTGTTAGGGAAGAAACATACCAAATCTACTACAGCTGGATTCCCATTTAATCGCACGACTGTTGTGGAACATAGTTGCCATTAAAAGGAATTGCCGTTATTCAGTCACTCTCTTACAGATGATCCAGTATTCTCTTATGTGGAGAAAGTTTCGAGTAATCTAAAGTTGCATTTAAGAGAATTTGCGATTAAGTGGACTGTCTACGCTCTGGGCTTAACGCTGTCATGCTTACTGGTACCAGAACATGTCTCAAGCTAAGGTGTTTAACTTAAAAAACACCAAGAGTGCCCAAGCGGGATAACGAGGTTGAACCTGGGTGTGTGTGGAAGGGGGCATTCCGTGCAATGGTAAACGTAGATCTAATCTCCGTTGGTATCCTTGAGTTTACTATTGTGTTGACACCCAGTCCAGACTATTGTAAAGTCGCTCTTCATTATGTGAGGTATTGCACGAATGAAGTGTTTATTGTCTGCTTCCACCAATTATCTACTCCCTTCCCGTCTCCCCTTTCCAAATAATGGGCATTCGTTATTTAGATGTAAGATATTACATGCGTGAATTATAACTGGTCTGGTTCCTTCAGTTCTCTCCCCTTCCCCGTCTTCACCATCCGTATCCCCCCCTCCNCCAAGCTGATGGCAAACGTCCTCTGCAAGGAAAAAAAAAAGATTGAAAGCAGCATTAACGCGCCCAATGATCTTCCACACTTTGTTTTTGAATGTGTTTGCATGCTTTTGTCATTCTCAAATTAAGTCCACAATTTGCGTGTTATGTTTCTGTATTTAATTTTTTATTCTTTCGGGTGAAGTGCTGATTAATAATTCTATATTATATATAACGCTATCTTAGGTTTAAATGAAAAAGGTTTGTGTACGTGAGTGTATAATAATATGTTTGTGTTGTGTATGGGGGAAGTAGGGGAAAACTGAGNGGGGGGGGGGGGCGAGGAAGAATGGAGCGACGGAGGTGGGAAGCCCCTCTGGTCCTCTAGGCACTAACACCTCTGGCATAAGGCGATACATTAAAAGGCTTAAGATTTTGCACAGGATAAGCTTATCAGCAGCGTAAAGCTTAGGTGGGTAAACATCCCCTTGACCTTGATGGTTGTTTTGGCTTGGACGAGGGCGGGGAGCAAGGGAGGGGGGAGACAGC
>JAWQUT010000227.1:72181-82181 GCA_033807755.1 Ellobium chinense
AAACTTTATCACGTGTAAATGGCAAGTCATCTGCATTACATGTTTCTTAGGGAATTGAGAATGTCGTTAAGTGACTTGGCCTGCCGATGTCATAATAATATGTAACAGCATGAGCGTGTCTCTGCTAGATACGAGACTTATAAATATTAATTTTATCATCATTATTAGTATTATTATTATCCTAGTTGCGCACCCTCCTCCTCAGCATGTACGCCATCTTACGAGGCAAGGTCAGTGTTCACGTGATCTTCGACTGTGAGAATGAACGCGAGTGTCTGGCGAGGGTGGAGGCGGCAATGAACAAGAAGAAATTCAACAAGAATGACCTTGGCAATGAGGTGGCACAGATATGTAAGTTCATAACACATGTAAAGGCAGTCACACTCCAACTTCCCCATCCTGTAATGTTTGTTCATATGTTTGGTCTGTATACCTAAGCTAATAAAATTATTGTTATTGTTATTGTTATTGTTATTGTCCGCCCTTGCATCCCTTGGCACCTCATAGCGGTAATCACCAATCTGACCTTCTATCTTTGAGCTTTGAGTCCCCATCTTTATCTAAACGTTTTTTGGTTTTTTTTGTGAAGTGAATCGAAAGAGTTTTAGAGGTTGGTTTGTTTAACAGTCCCATCAAGCTGAGTCTAAAAATAGACCGTTCCTCACTCAGTCGTAAATAGCTAATGCAGCATTTTAATTCTAAAAAAAAATGTGTGGATCAGACATATTTAAACAACATCACGTACACGAGAGAAGAAGGAGAGACGGCAGACAGACATACTTAATGTTAACAACAGAGGGTGATAAATAGAGTTGTTGGGTGCATTGGCCATATGAAAAACAAATGTCCTAGTAAAGAAAGTTCTCTGGTTCGTTTATTTGGGGGGAAATATCACCAGTAAATATCTACTATTTGAATTTAAGAAAAAAAAAAGAAGTTAACCTTGCACATGTAACCTTGACGTCTTACCCTTGGACTAACTTTAACCTCTTATCTTTGACTAACCTCGACCTTGACCTTTCCCGCAGTGGGCGGCTCATGTATCGGAGAGGTGGCCTTGATCAGTGAGAACTGTATGCGTACAGCGAGCTGCATGTCCGCCACACTATGTGATTTCCTGGTGATCGACCGGGCACTTTACAGCGTATCTGTCAAGGAGTTCATCGAGAAGGAATTCAGAGACAAGACAGAATTTGTGGAGAGGAATCCACTTTTCAAGTAAGCCATGGAAATCTTTTTTTTTCTTCCAAACATAAGTCGGAGCAACTTTAAAAAATATGTATTCTAATAGTCTAGTGGAAACGATTTAAAGTAATTGCTCTTCAGAATTATATTTTTACTAGCATGGACACCCATCCTATGAATGGGATAGTAGGTGACTAAAATGAGACTGTCTACTACATGGAGATCCTTGCATTATTACGGTGGTGCAGTAGCAATATTATTATAGCGAACCAGCGTGCATTACCGCTCAAAGAATTGGACACCTCTGGGTGACTCCACTGACGGGTTAACCAGTTGATATGGTGCCTGACGGCTTCACACCGCATGACGTCATCAATGAATGGAAAAGCAGAATTCAGAATATTAACCTCACTGGTAAAAAGAGCGAAATGGAGCCGAAGTACAAACATGCCCAAATATTGTTCATGGAACATTGCACCTTTGGTGAGCAGACATTGATGCTAAACCTCTTCTATTGAATTTCCTGCAATTTGGCTGGTCGTACCGAAGTTTACGTCCAGCGGTTTCGCAGTTTACCGTTTCGAAAATTGTATACCACGTCCCCGGGCCATCCTTATACAGTAGTATGGATGTACCATAAAAATTTATAACTGGAGATGGAGTCAAGACTTGACGCTCAATTTTGATTCGTACGTTTTAGGTATCTTATAAACAAATGAGTGTCTAAATATCCTAGTATCTCATTACTCTGCGACACTGACACTTTCGAAATTTTAACATGTGCAAATGAGCGATAGCAAGTGTATGAATGAGATCATGAGAATATGTAACCATGGGTGTATTATTGTTTACTGTAATTGTTAGCAAGTTTTGTGAATTGGCATAATGCCTAATAAACTCAACTTGGACTTGTGTGTAAATCTTAAGAGCGTTAGTACTGAGCATGTCTGTATTTCAAAGGATTGAGTTCAGAGTTGGTCATTGTATTGTGTGATTTCTGTGTTCACTCAGGTCATGGACAACTAAGCAACGAAACCAGCTGACCATCAGTTTGAAGAAGAAGAACATCAAATTTGGAGAGAAACTGGTCAGACAAGGCCAGGAGGTGGATGATATCTATTTCATTTACAAGTAAATAATATGCTTTTATTCTTCATCATCATTATCATCATCATCATTGAAATCATTTAAAACTGAGAAAAATTAAAAGCTCAACCTTAATTCACAGAATTTATTAAAAATCTAGTTAAGAAATGAGACCGAAAATTACTTCTAAATCTTTCGGCTCTAAGGCCCTTATCAGTAGAATGCACATCATTAAAATCATCATTATTATCAATAAAGTCACATCATATCACTATTTGGTCTTTATCTTTCCTAGAGTAAATGAGGATCTCCATCATATCATAATTTCATGATTTACCATAATATGGTAAAATTAATACCATGGTGAACTGTACTGTACCATACTCCCCAACAAAATGAGAAAGTTCGGAAAAGACAGATTCAGTCTGCTAGGAGAAAACTAATGCTTCGTTATCAGTGAATCAGATCTTGCGCATTAACGATGGGATCTCTTACCATCACAATAATTACATGGTGCATGGATACGGAATGCATTCTTAGAAGTGTTTAACATGCAGTGTTAATGTAATTCTTACCCTGGTAAGAGATCCCATTGTTAATGCGCAAGTTCTTAGTTACTATCACATGGTGACGTACAAGCTCAATTTCTAGGGGTTCTATCCATCAGATTTGTGAAGTTTTCGAGTTCACAAGTAAACTTTGATATAGAAAGTGATGACTGTAAGACCAGATCGTTACAACCAGTATACTATGGGATTCCGAGAACATGAAGTTAAAGCTTGCAAGGGCGTACCCTGTTTGCAGAGTATGAAGCGTTATGGCTTTTGTATATGTAGGGTATTCTTTGTAATATGATTTATTAATGCAATGTATTGTCTTTCTGAGTTGGACGGGAAAAGACCTACAAATAAACCAAATCTTGAATCTTGTTATTCCCTGGTGGAGGGTGGGATGGGGTGGGATGGACAGTTCTGTTAACCCAAGTTCCCTAGCACAAGTGTTTGGCAGTGTACCATAATATGGCAATCATGGAGGAGCCTAGTATGGGCTATACCCAAATACGACTTAAAATACAGCTGTATCTCAATTTTTTTCTTTTATCTCCATTACTACATTTTCTCATGCAGGAAAAAAGTGAAAGTGAACCTTTATCTTTATATTTTCTGCTATCACCTCACCACTACTTTCCCTTCCCTAGAGGTGACGTTGAAATCCAGATAGATAGTAGACAGTATGAGAGGCAGTTCCCACTTTACTACTCAGAGATGAAGACTTTATTGCCGGAATTAGTCAAGGGGTAAGCCCTACAGTGGTGAAATGTCGTTGTTGTTGTCGTATTGTTGTCGTTATCGTTGTAGCTGTTGTTATCATCGTTCTTGTTGTTGTTGTTGCATTTGTCGTTGGTGTTGTTATTATTATGTTGTGACTGACTTCGCTGTCCTTTTTGCCGATGCTTTGATAGCAGGAGTGTTGTTATGATGATGTAAGTCATGCTGCTACTATATACTACATCTCTGTCTCCTATTTCTTTTTTTTTTTTTTAGTGTGTTCACGCTCTTGATGCTGCTGTAATGGTGTTGTTGATGAAGATGAGGATGGTGGTGGTGATGACGCGGTGGTCATGGTTAGTGAGCCTTGTTCCCTCTTAACCCTAAAAATAAAACCAGAGGGGGGAAGCTTGAGGGAAATGTCACAAAAATGTGGCTGTTTCAAAATTCTTCAATTTTAACGAAATTTTATTATTCATTTACATGAACTTTTCATACACCAGTGAGCTCTATGAAAGGGGCGACGATAATAAAGATAAGATGGTGGTGGTGATGATGATGGTGGTAGTGGTCATCAGTGGATTATGACAAACATGATTTTACAGTGGCACCTCACAAACTTAACTTTAATGTGATTCCATAAGATCAAGTGAGTAGTGATTTGTGAGCAGAAATTGATATAGAATATACGAGACTTGAGACCAGGGAAATGCAAAGCGTGTGCTAAACCCCTGCATTTGATGAGTCAATCCTCACTTCAGACCGTCATTTTCCTGGAGAGTTTTCACGAACCCTTGTTAAGAAAAGCCGTGAGACGTATGGCTGGACACTGTTCCCAAATTCCCACTCTCTTCGGCAAGAACTGAGAAAAGTCCTCCTAACGCCAACCTGCTCCTTTGGGTAATGCAGACGTCTCGGGTATGATCGTCTTAACGAAAACTCTAGGACGTCGTGATACGGGATGAGTCGCGGCCTTCGATTGGCTTAGCGGCTTCGATGCAACATACAGCCACTCGTCTCGGTTAATCTGATTGGATATTGATCTGTTTGTTACCTAGAGCCGACCTCTAAGCGTGAGCTAAGACATGAATGCGTCACTGAGCTGCATTCCAGGAAGAAAGTGCGTTGACCTCACCACCCCCTCCCCTTCCCTCCCACCTTCAATCAGTTCCCATTCTACCACGTAATCAGGATTTGGGCTGTACCAGAGGCAGGTGTTAGATGTTCAAAGACTATACTACTTTCTTTCATCAGGTGCTTGTTTGTAGAAACTCGTTACCACCTGTTGGCAGAAATTTTGATCCAAACAAAGCAAGTTTATCTTATGAAGTCATTAAAAAATAACTTATATTGAAACGAAATACCTGTTCTTCTTTCACAAAAACTTAAGGAGCTATAAAAAATCGATGTTAAACACGTGAATGGGATCATGCATTCAAGATGGTTCGTACTGCGAAGGTCTTAAGTAGTTAGATCAGAAAATGAAGCTTGTCAACAGAATAAAGTGACATTCACACAGACGCCAACATTTGCAAATTCACATATTTCTACACTCCGTTCTGCTCAAAATGCTTGCTAATCGACAACGTTTGTACGGAATCTAAAACCTTTTTGCAACAGTCTTAAAAACAAATAATGCAAACTTTGGGTATGATTTTCTGGGGAGTAATGGAGTTCTATGATGCACAAAGAGATAGAGAAGGTTTAGAGGGCTTTTAGCAACAGCTGTTGACCAGTTTCTGCACTATCACATTTAACACCAGTATGTTTATGGTGCTATGCATAAATTTCCATAATAGCTGAGAAGGGTCGATGCTCTTTCGTACCGTTTCATTCAATCCTGTATTATTCTCCTGTGACAAAGCATTCTGATTATGGACGGCTGAATGAACACGTAGTGTGTCTCGATTGTGCCCCTTGAACAAACATCATAATTGTAGTTATGCCCCCTCACCGGCCTTTTTCAAATCTGTCAATGATCCGTCTCTAAGCTTTTGAAAAAACAGCTCGCTTTTGGACATAAAGCACCTCGAGGAAATCAATTTTTGAAAAAAAAGGGGAAAGCCATTGTCAATATGTATTTTATTGAATAGTCTATGCCATTGACAAAGATTTTTTTTTTTTTATGGAGGTTATTGAGGAAGCAGGGTTTGTTGTACTTAGACACCCCAATAAAATGAATTAGTGAGCAATCACAAAAGAGACTATGTCCTATACAGACGGACATTTTATACATTACTAAGCAGACATGTTTTCAATATCAGCAGGGATTTATGAGATCAACGGAGATATCTCTGTTTATCTGTATCATGGGCATCGATANACAGAGAGAAAAGTGAATGGAGCGATAGGCTAAGACTGAATTCTAGTTACATGAAGTGTAGTAGGGATCTCATATTGGAATCTCATCGGTTTTCGATACTGCCCGGAAGGTGTTAAGCTAGTGTGATATGTGCATGAAGCTAGAACGACGAGCCCCTTACAGATTATCCAGACGTACCAAGGGGGTTCTCAGATGTCACTCAGCTGGGGCCCAAATGGTTGCCCTATGTGTCGTTCACCGTGTTTAGCCCATAGGGGAGCCAGAGCCTCTCCACTCAGCTACCATATAGCAACCCATATCGGATCTGTATGGGGCTCACAATGTCTCCATTACGCCATTCCCCAAAGCAGGCTCACCATTTCAATAGATCACTCTCCCTTATCATGCATGCTCGGTCATCCGGGCATCGCAACCCAGACTTCCAATGTTACTTCCGCTTTCTTTCTTGTTGTAATTTTTTTTTTTTGCTTCATTGCCAGAGGAATATGACTGGCTGACACGATCTGTAACATTGATTTTTATTGAAGAATGCTTCTTTTCGCTTTCGGGAGTGAAATTTAATAATGCATTCATAATAATGCCGATGCATTTTCTGCTTAAACCGGAAGTGAACTTTGTTGAAGTTGACTATACAAGTCTTTTGTGCTGACGGCCCATTGCCTCCATAATGCCATTGTCCCAAAACACGCTCACTATCTCACGGACTTCGAGACCTACCTTTGATATCTAACAGACCATTCCACCACAAATCGGTGTCTTCGCGTATGCATTGGAAACGTTTTTTTCCCTTTCTTATACTGAATTTTGTTTACGAGCATCTCAGATTTTTTTGGAGTCGGGGTCAGAAATTCAATTCATTAGAGTAGAACCCTGAATTTCTGAGCCAGTCCGACGAAATTCAAATTTTTGAGATTCCACTGATATTCAATCAAAAGTTCAGCCACGGACAGAGCCTATAAATTAACGTGCTGTCCGATATGTCAGTACAGCTGAGGCCAGCTCAGGTCAAAGACATAATTGTTCCATCGATATGGCATACTGGAAGGGTAGTAGTGCGTGTCCTCTCTTAATCGAACTGATCTGAATGATCGACCTGGACTAATTCCGTAGAGTAAAATAATATCTGTGTTAATATAACCAATGCGTTTTTAGGTTCACAACTTGAAACAGGTCGACCCAATTGCATTGATTGAAATAGATCCAGTATGTCCTAGATGCTGTAAAAGATATCTGGAACGTACTTCACGAACCTGGAACCATACTTATTGAAATTGCTCGCCTTCTCATTGCAAAGCTACGGTCCCTCGTCCACTATTTCCTTATTAAATATAACTTTTGAACCCATATGTCCGAATCCTCTCCTCTTGATTTCTAGTTTCTGAGATTCTCCTTTATATGTGAGAATTCCTATAAAGACTTCAGACAGTGGCAAAGTTAAAGTGATGTGCATAAGATGTTATAGACAAACCGAAACGTTTTCGAACTTTTCGCGGTTTGGACAGGTGTCAAAGAGCAGAAAGTAGAATGGCGTCAGGAAATAGTCACAACAGATGGCTTATCTACAAAGAAAGCATTAGAAGAAAGGAATACAAGTCACATAGAACAACGATAATCCTCCGGTCGTCTACCACAGTTCACAAGTCGTCCTAACATACTTATCACGCCGAAAAAGCAATATGCCTTTAGCATCTAGCCGCTGGTCACTAGCCGTTGGCTGCCAGCCGCTAACCGCCAGTCTCAAAAAGAAAACCGAAGGTCACTAGTCATGTTCCATTTCCCAATAGCTAAACCGCAGGCAGTGAAATGAACATTTTTGTTTTCCAGTCATAAAAGTCGTGATTTTATTTTAGTGGCTTATGACTTTAAGGTAGCAACTAACGACCATAGAACTTTGTGCTAACACTTGAAGGAAATCCAATACTTACTTCCCTCTACTGAACGACTTTTGACTAGAGGCTTAAGGCTGATGGCTTCTTCTTTGGATCACTGGCCTTAAACTACCATCCTTCTCCATTTCCCACTCGTTCTTTGTTTACCGTATTGGAAGTTAGAAAGCAAACGTTAAACACTGAACAACCATAATTCACTAATGTGACTAGATATGTGAACAAAACTAACTAAAAATGATTTTAAACTTTACATTGTGGAACAAAAGTGAGATTAAATGGTATTAGTCAGGGAGTCATTACCGACTGGAATATGTTTCTTAGCAAAATACTCTTTAAAACTTGAATAATTTCAAATATTTTGAAAAGTCAATATTTTGATACCAACACGTACATCATAGAAGAGTATCATAATGATGTGTGACGTAAGCAGTTGGAGAGAGACACTATAATAAGTCACCTAACCTGAAGCGTTTTGATGATACCTGATACAGTACATGAATAGCATACAATGATATCTCTCTCACCACAGGCCTCGCCAGCCCTCCCAAGCACCCAGTATGTTACGGAAAGAACGGATGGCAGCAAATAAAGCACTGAAGATTTGCATCCTTGGAGCCAACGAAACGATAGGTAAGGATAGAAAGAAAGTATAAGAGATATGGAAAGAAACAAGAATGGATAACACTATGGGAAAAAAGTCACTAAATGGGACCTGATTATATCCCTCTTCATGTTGCTCTCCTCATTTATGTCTCTGTTTCTGTCATTCAGGCGGGCAGGAAGAATAAGAAGATATTATTTTTTCCAGTTCCTCGGTTGATTTTTGACGACATTGACTGTTCCCTATAGCAGGTACTTCTTTTGAAGGTATTCAAATAAGCCAGAGAAAATCATTTTTAAATAAATGAAGTCGGAAATGATTCTTTAAAGCTTGATTAATATGTCTGAATACAGTTATAGTCCCGTCGCTAGATTTGGATATCTTCACTGATGGAGTATAGGGTTTTGTTTGCCCCTTTGAGGCTGGCTAAAAGTAAACTCGCACAACAGCTACCCTCTGTGAATGATTAATTCCCCTGCACTCCCCTAACTTCCGGTGGGTATGCAAGGGTGACCAACTCTTCGATGCTTTCCGCTTGTACACTTACCTCTTTCTCATATCCAGGTTCACTGGAGGTTATCCTCGGGCTGGAGTCTTACATAGAAACGGCCGTCTCCCGTGGGGAATGTGAACTCCTGGTCCTGAAGAAGGCTCAGTTCGAGCGAGCCTTCAAGAGGAAGACAGCAGCCGCCACAATGGAGAAGCTGAAGGAGGCGCTGGGCAACAAGCTGTGTCTGTACATTTACCAGTCGGACCCTCGCAACGTAGCTTTCCTCAAGTTCCTCAACATGAAGTTAATGGATTCTCACGTCTTGCACGAGGTATGGCAACTGTGGTATAACCGATTCTATTTAATTGCAAGCCTTGGATAGCGTGCGGGGGGAGGGGGGGAAGGGTTAATGCGATTAAAGGGTAGTGCGCTTATCTAGTGACTTGGATGTAAGACACACAAGATCATGTTGAAAAGTGTTGTGATTAAACAGAATGCCATTTAGGAGAGTCGATTATGTTTGAGAAGATCGAGTTTCTCATGAGGGTGAAAGGGGTATATATAGATTGTGTTGTATATTATATTGTGTTTCTATGAGTTCAAGGCCCACATTGAATAAGGTAAAATGCGCCAAAAATGCAGTTGCGAAGATACACCCTGACACTTGTTTTGCATTACCTTCCAATGTATCCCTTGTATTCTCTCAGAAGTGTGGAAAATGACTAAGACCATTTCCCAAGCAAGTTACCATATACCTGAGTCACATATTATAATCAAAGTAACTGCATCATGATACTATTGTCGTTAGTGGCTTTATGGTCTTAGAAAACATAGACTAATATTTTTTTTTGATATTTTAGGGGGTTGGGGAGCGGANTTGGTGCTGAGCGAATGACGAAGACCATCGAGGAACAAGAAATAGTCAATCTACTAAAGAGGCTGCACATGGATACCGATCGGTAACTATCAACATTATCCTCTTCATCACCACTGTAAGGATAAGGAGAACAAAAGAAGATGAAAAAAAGATGGTCAAATGACCAGTGATCGAACCGAGACACCCGGATGTTGATTGGGAGCTCCGTTAACTGAGCCATCATGCAAGCGGTAGAACGTGGTCATAAATTCTAGTCGCCCACCCAGGAGAACTGAATTTTC
>JAWQUT010000227.1:138997-176269 GCA_033807755.1 Ellobium chinense
TATTTTAATGTCCTTCGCTAGGTAAACTCTAACTTTAGTAAACACAGAATACAATCTTTCCTTTTCCAGTCCAAGTCTTGGCTCATAGTCCTTGAATGTTTCTGAGCTCACTCAGATTTACAAATATAGCCAGTTTCATTGCACATATTTTAAAGTCCTTTGCTAGGTAAACTCTAACTTTAGTACACACAGAATACAATCTTTCCTTTTCCAGTCCAAGTCTTGGCTCACAGTTCTTGAATGTTTCTGAACTCATTCAGATTTACAAATACGTTAGGTACAACATATGCATTTTCAAAACTTTTGCTTAGTAAACACTAACCTTCAGTTAACACAAAATACAATCTTTACTTTTTTCACTCTAGGTTTACAATGTACAATCTTTCCTTTTTCCAGTCTAAGTCTTAGCTCTCAGATCTTGAATGTATCTTCACTCATTCAGAAGCATGTAACAATATGAGCTAACTCTTAGCCTATAATATAGTCTTTACTCTGTCTCCACGTGAGCTGGCCTATTATAGTGTTTATCTTCTGTAGTCAATATCTATTTTCTTTTTGATCCGAGTGGAAGAGTTTATAATGAGCTTGACATGATATTATGTTATAACGTACAGAAAGTAGGACAGAAGAGCAGGATGTGTGTAGACACGCTGACAAAAAAAAATAGGGTGGTGGATTTCATAATTTATTTGTGTGACCCTTTTTTGATAGTGACAGAAATAAATGAAACAAACCATTATGAAAGACCAAACGTGATTCAAAGTGGCAGGAGCCTAATTGGTAAATTTGCTTACCCACGTGACTGTTCTAAAGGTGTGTGTGTGTGTGTGTGTGTGTGTGTGTGTGTGTGTGTGTGTGTGTGTGTGTGTGTGTGTGTGTGTGTGTGTGTGTGTGTGTGTGTGTGTTGTTTTTTTCTTTTCACGCACGATTCTTTCCTGAGTCTAGACAGTACTATTGTTACTTTTTTGGGGTCAAATGCCAAAATTTTGACTTTTTAAAAGCAAATGACTCCCACCAAAAAGCAAAAGTTGATAGGATTAGGATATAAATGCTAGATTAAAATATCAGCCTTGTTACGCCTTTGTACGAGGCATAGACCCACTGATGACAGACAATAAACTTAAGTGTGACCGAGCTGTGACCCCTGACCTCTGACCAAGGAAAGCAACGCAGCTTTTATTTCAGCAAATTCAAAGTAACATCTGGCGGTTTACACGAACCGTTTCGAAGGAAAGTTAGTTACCATAAATGTAAAGTCTTTCTTACCAGAAAGAATATGTCCCGCCCTCCCCACACCCAACGCTGAGAAATCGGCTATTCAAGAGTTTGATGACTTTATAATGAAGTGCATAAGTGCATAGGTGCTATTTGAACTTATCCCCTTGGCTTTATGATAGTATGATATAGTTATTTCCATCATTGTTTCGCAGCTTGCGGGTACAAAATACTTTATTTTCTTCTTTTTTTTTTTTGTGCTCCCCTAGGGAGTGATACCTTAATTACAGTGTAACTGGTCAATTTAACCACCTTTAAAATATACACCCTGGAAAACAACCTGGTCTATTCCAGAGCTAGCCCACATTATGCTTTAAATAGAGCCTAGAGGGGTATAGTATTTGAATGTACCCAGCTTACGCACAGGGGTTGAAATGCGAAAAGTCATACTATACCTGGGATATAAATAGCCCATGTAAAAACTGGCCGCAAGACAACTTAGCCCAGTAGTACTGTAACAACTCAGCCCTTTGACAAGAGTTTGACTTCTACTATAGTTCGTGTCACGGACAAAAAAAAACAACCGTTTTTTGACAATATTAAATTTGTTTCTTGACGGATTTTTAAAAAAAATGCGTATGAGGTGACACAGAATAGTCTTAATAGAATTAAAAAATTGGGTTCTGTCCGATGTTTGTAAATAGGTCTTATAATCGCTGCAGAATGCGTATCTAAGCTCCAGTCCTTATGACTGAAATGAAAGAAGTTTTACAGCATCGCAAGATATGAGGTATATCACTTAGATTATGACATCGCCACATCTGTTTATTGTAAAACTGTTAACTCTATGCACACATGTTAATGTTCATAACAGAGACAAAGAAAAAAAAACAACGGTTGAAACTGTACTGACCCACCCGGAAAAAAATCGCTATTAGGACTATAATTTGCTAAACTGCGACACACAAAATTTCGTTAAAATCGGCTGATAAATACAACAGTTATTGCTTAAAAAAATGCCGATTTTTTTTCCGTGAAATAAACTATTGTAGTAGTTCTCAACTGAGCACCAATTTAGAAAATTGCTATAAACCTTTTTCTTTAAAAAAATTGTATTGGTAATTGCTTGCCAATATTGTACGCGCGTGTGTATCATGCTTGTTCATTGTAAGTGCAAGTGTAGTATGTTTATTCACTGTATATGTATGTGAGTTTATATACTATATGAAAGTGGAGATGGTGTAGATTTTAGCCAAAACTCTATTATACATATTATTTTTTAATGGAATTATTAATGTTTGCTGTACATTTTTACATCTGTGTTTTTATCAATTCTGGCTGCAATAAAAAGTGGATTAAATAGACCTAATACCGAAACCGCATAAAGGAACCCTCGATGAATACTGTGCGGATTACGATTTTCAATGTTTAGGATGAGTACAGTAATTAACAAAATACTGATGCCCCGTTGTCTTGCCCGTGGGGATCAGTTGTCTTATCACTGGTGCTCAGTTGTTTTATCACTGGTGCTCAGTTGTCTTATCACTGGTGCTCAGTTGTTTTATCACTGGTGCTCAGTTGTTTTATCACTGGTGCTCACTTGTCTTATCACTGGTGCTCACTTGTCTTATCACTGGTGCTCACTTGTCTTATCACTGGTGCTCACTTGTATTATCACTGGTGCTCACTTGTCTTATCACTGGTGCCTCAGATGTCTTATCACTGGTGCTCACTTGTCTTATCACTGGTGCCTCAGTTGTCTTATCACTGGTGCTCAGTTGTCTTATCATTGGTGCTCAGTTGTCATGTCCTTGGATGCCCAACTGTCGTGCTCTGGGGCTTAGTTGTCGGATTTCCGCCAATTTATAGCCAGTTATAGTTTGGGCTTGGAGTATATATAGACCTGCTATACTAGGCATAAGCTGCATTGTGACTAGTCTCATTTAAATTCCTCTACCTACACCAGCTCTGTCTACACCTACGACAGCTTTGTCTATACAATGAAATGACTGCTTAAAGTGAAGAGGGAGGGAGGGTGGATATATCCAGCACGCCGCGATGCGGAATCCATACAAATCAACAGAGATTTTAATGAGAACAGATTACCCGTCATGTTGGGTCCACGACTCTTGGGAGTGATTATGTTTTGATTTAATATCAGAGATTGATTCAGAGGAAGGAGAAGAACTCCTCGATTGCTCATCTCTTTGTCTCTTCCCTCCACTCTGACAACTGGACGCCTCTCAGTCTCTCCCTCTCTCTCCCTCCTTCTGTACGCAATTCATTGCCATCACTAATACTGTTGCCACTGACTGCATTATCGCTTTTGTCATCTTTATTTGCATTGTCGTCCTTTTCATCAGTATCACTGACCCAGGGATAATCTCAACATAACGTCGCCATTAACAGCACAGTTCTGTCAACATGGTTATTATCGTCATTGTCGTCGTTTATGTGCTACAGAGTTGGACAATGGAATACTGAAAACATTCTGTGTCGTCATCATCATCATCATCATTATCATCATCATCACCATCATCATACTTACCAAAACGCCATTACTAATGTACCACGCCATTCTACATCACACCACACCACACCACACCACACCACACCACACCACACCGCACCGCACAAAATCTCACAGAACACACTCTATCATTAGGGAGCAGCGTGGTCGAACGGTTAAAGCATTGGACTCAAGATCTAAAGGTCGTGGGTCCGATTCCCGACCGTGGTTATGTTATACGTGCCTTGGGAAAACATTTCATTTACATTTTACTCAGTCCATCCGTCCGTAAAATGGATACCTGGCTACTGGCAGTAAAAGATATTGTCAGAATGCTGGTGATCAGCACCTGTATATGGCAGCGGCACCGTATGCTCCCCAAGGAGCTGAGAAAGTCCTAGAATGATCAGACCTATTGGAGGTGATAATAGTACGAAGTCACGTGAGCTGGTAAAACATCTGGATATGCCACTTATAAACCGCATTAATTATTATTATTATTATTATTATTATCTTTATCACTTTAAAGGCTGATACAAAACATTCTACAAGCAGAACATAAACAGAAGTTCAACAATGGCACTCCTGCCTCTTAATGATTTGGATGACACAATCGAATCCGCGTAATCACAACCCAAAGTATGGCATTTTTCACTTAATCGCTAAACTTACTACACAAGAAAATGCTATATTTCTATAAAAGAGACACTGAAAAACGGAATTCCTTTACTCTGAACTTTTTGGTTACGTTTCAGCGGGCCTTGGTGTAACTTTATAACATCATCTTGCATTTTGCATGACTGACCAACATAAATAATACNACACCACACCACACCACACCACACCACACCACACCGCACAAAATCTCACAGAACACACTCTCTCATTAGGGAGCAGAGTGGTCGAACGGTTAAAGCATTGGACTCAAGATCTAAAGGTCGTGGGTCCGATTCCCGACCGTGGTTATGTTATACGTGCCTTGGGAAAACATTTCATTTACATTTTACTCAGTCCATCCGTCCGTAAAATGGATACCTGGCTACTGGCAGTAAAAGATATTGTCAGAATGCTGGTGATCAGCACCTGTATATGGCAGCGGCACCGTATGCTCCCCAAGGAGCTGAGAAAGTCCTAGAATGATCAGACCTTGTTGAGGTGATAATAGTAAGAAGTCACGTGAGCTGGTAAAACATCTGGATATGCCACTTATAAACCGCATTATTATTATTATTATTATTATTATTATCCGTATCACTTTAAAGGCTGATACAAAACATTCTACAAGCAGAACATAAACAGAAGTTCAACAATGGCACTCCTGCCTCTTAATGATTTGGATGACACAATCGAATCCGTGTAATCACAACCCAAAGTATGGCATTTTTCACTTAATCGCTAAACTTACTACACAAGAAAATGCTATATTTCTATAAAAGAGACACTGAAAAACGGAATTCCTTTACTCTGAACTTTTTGGTTACGTTTCAGCGGGCCTTGGTGTAACTTTATAACATCATCTTGCATTTTGCATGACTGACCAACATAAATAATACAGGGACAATTAAGTGAAATGCTCAGAAATAAGAGAGTTGCGTCAGCCAATGAAATGCTTTGTTTCAGATCACACCAGTCAATCTTGATTAACGTCATTGATCGGTTGTCATCTTGAACTTCCATGTCTGCCGGAAGTTGTTTCTGTTTCCAGATTCAGGCTTTGATTAGAAACAGACATCAAACTGGTTTTAACGGTTTTGGCATCTCCTAGCGTCATTCTGGTTCTTTCTTACTAAGCCTAAGACAATTCTACTACTACCACTATACTACTACTACTACTATTACTACTACAGCTACTACTAGTACTACTACTACTACTACTACTATTACTACTACAGCTACTACTAGTACTACAACTACTACTACTACTACTACTACTATTACTACTACAGCTACTACTAGTACTGCTAGTACTACTACTACTACTACTACTACTATTATTACTATTACTACTACTATTATTACTACTACTACTACTACTACTACTATTACTACTACTACTATTATTACTACTATCGACAACCTGGTTAGAAGATTTAGATGTGTTTGTATTTATTCACGTGTGTGTGTGTGTGTGTGTGTGTGTGTGTGTGTGTGTGTGTGTGTGTGTGTGTGTGTGTGTGTGTGTGTGTGTGTGCGTGCATGTTTGAAGTGGGGAGGTGAGGGTCGAGAAGAAGGAGTGAGGAGGGATACAGGGGAAGAAGACTCAACAGGACATTTTAACCTTGCTTTCCACAGACACTGCATGCCTCCCTAATGAAAGATTTTTATGTAATGCATTTTGAAAAGGATCACTCTTCCCTGAGGAATTGTACTTTTAATCCGTCTATTTGCGTGGATGGAAACAAACATCAGATAATAGCCTTGCACTAGAACCAGTCAGTATTTATCGAGATCCCAATGCCAAAATGCACCACCGAGATGATGAATTAATATAATACAGTTAGCATGCCTTCGCTGTGAGCAGTATTCGAGATTGAAACAAGCAGGTTTGGCTTTGACTCGAAGGCTGATAAAAGGCATGGGATAAAAACATATATTTGATGTGATTTTCTGTGGCTGAAGAAGCTAAGCGGATGTTTGGCAGTGCCGGGCGAATTCGTTTCTGAGTACCGATAGATTTATTACTGGGCATTTCTGAGCTACTATCAAAACACTGCTTCCAAAATTCCGATACCCCTTTGATTCTTGTTCGATATTATACAAAGTTTTGATGCTACCATGGTCTGCAAGATCGGAGCCAGAACAAGTTGGAAAACAATTTACATAGAAAAATAATGCTGAACATGAAAATTGTAATAAATCTATTACACGTTCCCGGAAGTAAATCTGCTATCTCCAGTATATTTGTGTTTAAGATGCCTTTTTTTTTTTACATTTTAAAGCCACTGACTCCCATTAACAAAAAAAAATATAAATGCTAGATTACCAAAAACACAAAAAAAAACCAAACAAAAAACATCCCGACTCCCCTAAAAGAGCATCATATTATGAAACAGAATCGATACTGACTCCCACAAAATTTAAAAAAAAAGCTATAAATGCTAGAGTACCAACAGAAACAACAAAAAAATGTTCGCTACGCCCCTGGATAAGCATCATATTATGAATCAGAATCGATACTTTCTATACTTTGAGCACGAAAGGTGAGAGAGAGGTAGGGAGAATGCTTGAAACTCCATGTAGTCTATCAGCCCGTCACGACTGTCTTGTTTGAATACTGAATTATTACGCAATACACGAGTGAGTCGGCAGGGTGGAGCCAGCCAGAGTCCTTTAACCCTGTAAGACCCACAGTACCAAATGTGGCACACAAGCTTGGAGTGTCCGTTCTTGTTTTTTGACATGCCGTAGATCTATATCGCTGATCATTCCCTAAACAAATGTACATAACAGTCAGATTTCTCAAGGTTTATGTTCAGTTAAGCACATTCACTTATTACATGTCAATATGTGAAAATAATCTTCATATATCTTAGTACTGTGCTATTCTGCTCTTGGGACTCACAGGGTTAATGGAGGAGTGTAAAAATACACAGCGAAAAATGAAGAACATGAAGTAAAGAAAACTATCTTCAAGCTAAACGATAAGCCTGCCATTTTACTGGTGAAAGGAACAACGCTAAAGTCACGTTAAGCGTTTATGTGTGTTCTTATCAGCTGAGCTTATGCAGGAGCTGGCTATGCGATATGCTTAAGTCGACTTTCCGTCAGTGATTTCCTTTGGACGGAGACTACAGCTTACTAAGTGGCTGTAGGGGAAACTGACACCAGCAGCGTAGCCGAATGGTTAAGACCTTGGAATTAGAGATCTAAAGATCATGGGTTCGATTCCCAATCACAGTTATGTTGTTAGTGCGTTGGGAAATAATTTTATTCACATTTTCCCTCAGCCCACCCTTCTGTAAAATGGGTATCTGGCTATAGGCAGTGGGAGATATTGTCAGAGTGCTAGTGATCAGTGTCTGTAGATGGCAGCCGCACTGTATGTTCCCCAGGGAGCTGAGAAAGTCCTAGAGTGATCAGGCCTGTAGGGGCAATAATAGTGTGAAGTCGCGCGAGCGGGCATAAGTCTGGATGCGAGACACATAAACTGCATTACTGTTATTTTGCAGAAACGAAAAATTGTGTGTGTGTGTGTGTGTGTGTGTGTGTGTGTGTGTGTGTGTGTGTGTGTGTGTGTGTGTGTGNGTGTGTGTGTGTGTGTGTTTGTGTGTGTGTTTGTGTGTGTGTGTGTGTGTGTATGTTTCGTCATTCCGTATATTCCCGTTCTCCTTCATCATTTTGTTTTTCTCCTTCCCGCTCCTCCTCCATTTTCTTGCTTCACCACCTTCCCAATTCCTTCTCCCCCAGTATATATTTCTCCCAAGCAGAATTAGCATTTTGTTAAACAAGGACCCTATCCCTTTCTCCCCTCTGTCCTCTTTTCACCGAAGTTAATCTAAGACTGTGCTGTCCAATAGCTTATTATGTATCTATTTCGCCTGTGAACGTGTGATCTGTGATCTGGGAATTGTCATAAAACCTGCTTTTTGTTTTGTTTTGTTTGCAGGGCAATTTGCGTTGTTTCTAACCTCAGAGACAATATCGTTGGCGAGTGATTCTCATGCTGTGATGCATGCACCTCTCGGAAACCTCTTGGAGACTGGGCCTATCTTCAAAAGCACGTGGAACTGAGTCAAGCGAGTCGTTACGTAGGCTTGATTATAGCACGGATACAGTCAAACCGTAAAACTTTGAGAATTCTTTCAGTGACAAATCAAAAGTAAAGCGGGGCTTTGCCACAATCGCATAGGCTGTTACCTTTTCTTTTCATTTACCTTCCATGTTTCTATTCATGAAAGTTATTGAGCGATATCGTACAAATATTGAAATCTTGATATAGTTTCTTCCAGCAAAACACTTCCTTTCAGAACATTGTTTGCGGAAAACTGGCTAACCCCACGCAGATTGCTGCAAATATTTGTGTTCATCGATTTTTTATTTATTCTTCTGAATGTCAGCAACTTCCTCCCCAGCAAACTGCATCACCACCATCAGCAAACATCTCTACAGTGTGTACCGAAAAACCTCCACTGAACGATTTGTCCCCTTCTCTCTTAACTACCAGATCGTCGAAGACATAGGCAGACTGCCTATCTCAGAGAGCTATTTTGGTGCTTGCCACAACCCTATACATCCATCACATGTCAAAGATAAAAGAAGTTACAAAACCAGAGCGTAGGTTTGGCATTATTTTCTTGTGGTGTCTGACACAAGTTTTTGCCTTTTCTGAAAATATCACTGAAATGAGATAGACGAACTGCCTATGCTGCGACAACATGCCGTTAACTGCATTATGCCCGTTCATGTTGACATACTCCCACCGTGACAGTTGGGATGCAATTTTATAAAGAAAATCTTTATGCAGCTATTCTCTGAATCAAAACTATCAATTTACATCACACACTCGTTTATGGATGCCTACACAATCAGACTCTATTTTTTGGGGGAGCAAAACTGACGTTATTTCAAATTTAAAAAAAAAAGCTGGAAGTTCAAAGGCTTTCTCATAATGGAAGATGTCCTATGCGTTGTTACTTATGAATGGCTAGCGGAAACTATAGGCTATTTGTGTCGGCATGGGAAAACAGGGTACAAGTTACAGACTTCTAATGAGATAAAAATAGCATTGCCATGTCATTGTTGTCCTATGCATTAGGAAGACAGTAAAAAATCTGTCCTTTGGAAGTTTGGGTCATTCACTTCGATTTCGGCGTGGCCTTCTGTGCGGAGTTAAGGAAACTACATAGCTAGTTTATACTTTCGATATATTGGTTCGTCGCTCGAAAACGAAATGAAAGACCTATATTTTAATCATTATTTCTAATAAACTCATTGAATTCTGGAAACTATTAAAGAAGACTTAGAGAATGTGGAATTTTTTGTAAGTGACAGTAGAGGAAACAGTTTATTGTCTCAAAGAAAGAAATCGGATTAGGCTTCTTTAACAACAAGTGCCAGTTTATGCTTAAAAATACTTGGTATAATTGGAAAGGGGATTTATTGTTGAGTAAGGACAATTTTACATTTTCGAAACATATTTTTAAAATGCCTCAGTTATTGCAGTTTAATGAGGTCACCCCCAAATGTCCAATATTGAGAAATCGGTCTTTAAATGTGGCATTACACGCAATGTATTGAGTGTGATGTGTCGAACTGGAATATTTGTTACTGGCTCTAATGAGAGGATTGATCACCTGTAGAGACGATACCATATTGTTCGTCTGAAAGACATGAATAATTATTGTAAATTCTGCATGTTTCCTCAGAAGACTAATATAAGCCTAATTTTCGCGTATAGTCGGAAATGGCTTCTCGAGAGGATTTAATATTTGCAAGCACTGCAAGACGATTTTCTCATTACCATAATAAGAGCAAAATATTCTAAAGTAATCGGATATAGTTACACACGCACATTAATTTTGAAATCAGTTGAGTTGGACTAGATCACATTTATCACAATCATCATTTTGTTCTCCCTCTCAGGGGCTCAGTGACCTTAACGGTTGCCTGCTCTAATGCATTTGTCACTTTCCTGACCAGTTTAGGTTAAATTAAAGCAGCACTATTTAGGGTCAGAGGATTGAACAGATAGGGGCAGCCAATGAGCTAACCCTCTGTTCTTTTGAAATAGCCAGAGGCCTCAGGTGGATTTTTATATGGCTGGGTCAAACGAAGAGACACAGCAAAACAAACAAACAAAAAAAACCCAACTTTACTTGCCACGGGCTATTAAAAGTATTGTATTTTTTTTTTAGGTCAGATGCTTGTCCCCATTACTGATAAGTGGGAATAACCAGGGAAAATAATAATTAGGGCGGGAGTGATGGCAGTCGACATACATAGCAACATAATATAGCAAAAAGATTTGGGCGTGTTTTAATGGAAAATCACACTTAATCAAGATAAGATAGAAAAAAAAAACCCGAAAAGTTATAACTAGAAATAATAGATTTTGCTCTTCTTTGCAGATTAGTTACTGCCTCCAATACTTTTTTTTGCGGGGGGGGGNGGGGGGGTAATTTAATTTGAAAATTTTGTGACAGAACTCTTTTTATCGCAGAAAAATTTTTTTTCGCGGGAAGTATTTTCGAGGGCGAATCATAACTCACGAAATTCCCGAAAAATCGATCCTTGCGAATAGAAAAACCCACTTTTTCAGTGATTCATTGCCTTTAATCAAGTAACAATACATTACGACTGACACAAACAATGTAACATTTCTTGTCGTTGACAATGATAGATGATATAATTTGCTTACTGATATTAGTAAGGATTGTGTTGTGGCTGTGACTTTAGCCATAATGAAGCGCGTACGAACACGTTACTTGTTGCTGGAAACATCATCATAGGACTCTGGACATGTCCTAAGGTGCCCCGATGTCTACGCCAAAAGTCTTCTCAAGGAAAACAAGCTGATTGTGCCAGGTATCAGAGCATTTCGTGTGGTCAATTCCACGCCCACCGAGTTCGTCAAGTCTCCCATCCTAAGAACTCAGGAGGAAGTACCAAGAGTTGCAAAGCGGCATAAATGAACTTCTGGGGCCGGACGGGTGGTTTCCTCCGGACAGAATGAAATGGGGACGTGGAATCGTAGCTTATCCCGCTTAGGATCACCGTGACAGGGCCTACTTTCGGGCCTCTTGGTGCAATGAAGTCCCAGCTAGCTGATTGCGTCTGTTGAGGACAGTTCTATTCCCTCCAGCGAGCCTACAATTCCCACCACTTTCTTTTACCACACCCATCTCCTTTATACAACTCACTGCAGGGCTGTTGTTCCAGGTTCTCTCCTCCTCTTTCCTTAGTTTCCTTTCCAATTCCTTGAGGATATCTACCCTAACCTGTTTGAACGTACCCCCAATTGTGCCTGCTTGCCAAGGTATCAGCAATGTCTCGTTCCTACATACACCATTATGGCCGGCCAACTACACCCACGTGACTGCTTTGATGGTTGTGCTTTGAATGATTTGCAGCCACTCAGTTCGGAGCATACTTTTTTCTATTTCCTTTAGCATGCTTTTTGAGTCTGTTATTACCACGATGATGCTAGTCCTCAATCTTACGAACTTTCAATGGCTTAGCACGGATACTGACAACCCCGCGGCAACATAGAGCCAAAATGCATGATAAAGTGACGTCATTATGTGTCAGAATGCCACTATGCAGAGAAACTTTAGGAGATTGGCAAGCCACATCCACTTACCTGTGAGCTCAGGAAATGAAGTGCTTTCTGACAAATCGCTTTATTCACCATCTTAGCTTTCTTGCTTAGTTTGCCTTCTTTAGCTTGCAATTGGTGCATTAATATTTAATAAAACGCGCATTTCTATTCCATTTAACATTTCTCCTACAACTTTTTAACATTGTATGTCCTTTTCATAAAAATACATACATTTTATCTCCTCTACTTAGTCATGACCACCTACTGACGTTGAATTGTCAAGAAGCCTTTCAGAAATTGACAATTCACAGAATTATCTTTAACAACGAGATTGACATAACACAGAACTGAAGACTAGACTATATTCAGTGAGTATCGTACGTGCCGTGTATTAGCAATAAGTGATACAATATCATATGCTAATGATGATGCTAGTGCTCCACTAGTAAGAGCTGAATATAATTTTAAAGTGCGACTAAAGTACTTTTATGGTGTAGTGCACAGAATCCTGTGAAATTACTATTTTAACATGCATCAGTGATTCAAACTTCCTACTGACCTTCTCAAACCCATCAAATCTAACGCGTTTCGAAGAATCACAAAGACTAACACATGCCCATGCCCTCCTGTGTTAGCGTCACCGCTGCTCGCCTTTCCAGAAATACGTGACGTCACCAACACCGGTGTACACGCCTCAAGGCTATTACGCGTCGGGCTCAAGGCTATTATGCGTGGCGCTGCACTCAGTAGGGCTCGCTCCCACGTGGAAACAATGGGTAATTGTTGTGCGGTAAACTGTAAATCTAGAGATGGATCCACAGAAGACACCGTACAGCACGTGGAGGCATCTATTTAAGTAAAAACTGATGTGGTCATGCATGCTAGCAAAGTTAGATCTAGATCGAGACTAGTCTACTAAGTTGAGAGTAGTCTAGACTAGCACTTGGTCAACAATACAGAGAGCTAAACTGTGACAGAATGCTTGCTTACCATTCCTGAACTGGTGGACCAATAGTCTTCTCCTCAATTATATCCTCGTCATCTGTTTTTTGGCGCAGGGGCTCGAACTGATACGGCTCGACCGTTGCTGCCATTGTTCTCGATCGAAAACACCGCGACTTCCGCGCTGACGTGACGTTTCCGGTACGGTTTTTTTCTTACAATTTCAGAATAGGTTAAAAGGTGTAAAATTAATTTCGAAATATTATTTTTTAGCAAAAATGATGACTTTTGATCTAAAACTTGATATTGAAAATATAAAAACTGTCGGAAATCACATTTTTTCTAGCACTTTAGTCGCACTTTAAAGAGATACACCCTGAGGGAAATATAAAAACAATGTTGAGAACATCATACACAAAACCTCGGTGAACTTCAGTTCAGTAGCCCATATTTTTTTTAGTCTCTATAGAACATGAAAACAGAGCTATGAGTTCCGATTATGGGAGTGAAATTATGCCTATGCTGAAATTCCAGAGGTAAACCACGTTGGTCGCTTGACCAGGACAATACATCATTATAACAAATGCATCATTTTGCGGTTTGGCCTACACTCGTCTATGTCAAGGCCAAAGAGAACTGCACCAGAGCTGCACAATGCAAGCTGCAGAATAAAGATATATTTATAGAGAACAATTCGGACATTCTCATGAGGACGTCACAAAGTGAATACGGATGCAAGCAGTAGCCACATCTTTTCGACTGCACCATCCCCACAGAGATATGGCTGCCCCTTAAAAGACTCCCGATAGGCAAACGTCCCTTCAATCTATTATACTATACAAGGCAAACTGAAACCACCAGCAGCTTAGTGTCATTGTTACAAAAATATTACATGCTTAATCTTGACTCAGATACATGCCAAATAAACTGTTCGATTGTTAAAAAAAAAACAACAGTAGTAATTTTCTCGGACACAAACACTCGTCCATGCCTGATATCTCAGTTTCCATTCCACCACGGATATGCACAAAAACTGGCGTTTTCAGTGTTAAGTCTACTATGTGTTTCTGGAACTGCCTTTTTGGCGTTGCTCAGTTTACTACTGTGTTATCAGTCAAGTCTCGTCCATTTCACCCTGTATCACCATTCCTGCTTTGCTCACCTTTCAATTCTTCATTATTCTTGCTTTGCTTGCTTTTCAATTTCTCATTATTCTTGCTTTGCTTACTTTTCAATTTTTCATTAATCCTGCTTTGCTCACTTTTCAATTTTCAGTATTCCTGCTTTGCTCTTTCATTTCAGTTTTGCTTTCATAAGCATACTACGAGTAAGTGTCACCATTCATGCCTTTCTTGGCGTTCTGAGTAAGGCTATTCATTATCATTGCTGGTTATTCTCATGAGTCCACTTTTCAATTTTTCAGAATTCCTGCATTGCTCATTTCATTTTTGCTTTCCTTGGCTTACTATTTGTCACCATTCTAGCCTTTCTCAACTGTTTGAGGTTTATGTCATCATCTTCACTCTATTTGCCACCATTCCTAGTTTGTTCACTTTACAGGTTTGTCACCATTCCGGGTTTGCCATCTCTATTCATTTTTTTTTCTAGATCATTGTTAGTGCTCTGTTTCGCCGTTCCCAGGTGGCTCAGGAGTGGGGTGGACTCTGTTATCCCAGTGGATCCTACCACGGGACGCCGCTGATGCGTTGGAAATGCCTGTTGACCTGGTGGTGTCTGAATTCTCTTGTGGCACGCACACAGCGGCGTAGACTTTGGGGAGAAAGAGGAATATGAGAGCCACTGTGTGATTTAGAAACAGAGCCATTGAGAGCAGCATTGATCGTATGAATTCTCTACCTGCAGTGAAGTACGTTGGAATAAAGGCCAACCAGATGACGAGAGTGGTGGATGCGCACATGAAGATGAACCAAGACTCATTGAAGTTATCCGGAAGTTTCCGAGTTTTGAACGCCAGAAGGAGGCTCAGTGTAATCAGAAGGAGGTTGTAGGTCAAGAACGAGACCAAACTCGTCAGCGGAAGGTCACATGACAGTTCCACGAACTTCTCTGTCGGGACTGGTTGGGATTTCTTGGCAGTTGGTGCGTAGACAACATACGTTACAACACACAGGAGAATCTGAGGAAAGGAAATTCAGTAGTTATGTTTGATGCGGTAAGAATTGTTGTAAACTGTCTTGTAAATCAATATCATATCACATAATCAATCAATCATATAAAGAAGACAGACAGACTGACACACACACACACACACACACACACACACACACACACACACACACCACACACACACACACACACACACACACACACACACACACACACACTTAGTTAGTTAACCCTGCGTTACTGACGAAACAACAAAAATATGAAGGAAGGGTCAGAGCACTGCGAAATTATACGTTACCGGTGTCTCTTTGCTTTAATCAAACTTCAAACTTTGAAGTAAAAGCCACACTGGGCCTTGTAATTCTCATCCTGAGGTAAATCTAGTTGGGGCACAGTGGCCTTGCAGTTCATTTGTCGTTTTCACGATTAAAAAAAAATATCAATGCTGAGGTATGCATTTTTTTTGTCTGGGTTCTGATGGTTTGCGCTGGAGTGTCCTTAAGAAAGAAGCTTAATCTCCATTACCAATATAATTTGGCCGTAGGCCGTGAAAACTCTATCAGGCATTATATATATGTTGTTTTTGGAGGGTGGGGGAGGGGAGGAGGGTAGGCCGGAAGGACAAGAGCGCTGCAAAGGGGCGACAAGAAATGACTTTGCTAGCGATTTCATTTCGATATCTTCTGTGGTATCTGGAGCAGTGTGGCCAAATGGTAATGGCATTGAATCAAGATCAAAATGTTGTGGGTTTTTGATTCCCGACAACGGTCGTATTGTAAGTTGGGAAAGCATTTCGTTCACAGTTTCTTCAGTCCACCGGTCTATATAAAATAAATGGCTATCGGACTATTAACAGTGAAAAATTCGCTAGTCAGAATGCTAGCGATCAGCACGTGTAAATGGCAGCGGACCTGTATGCTCCCCCAAGGAGTTGAGAACGTCCTAGTGATCAGGCCTGATGGGATAATAGTAATGTGAAGTCGCGTGAGCGGGCGTTAGCATGGATACGAGATTCATACATCACATATTTATTGTTACTATTTTAAGTCTATCTTTACCACTTCTAATGTATGTAATTATGAACTTCATAGCATAAAACGTCATTTTAAAAAAATATTTCCCGTATTGCCCAAGTAAAGTTCATAAAAAAAACAACAACAACAGTTTGTTCAGTTCCGGTGCGGAGAATTTCAACGACACATACTCCTTTTTAGCCACAAACATGATTATTGGAAAATCACAAAGCAATGATAGAAGATCTTGAAAATTCAATGACAAAACTGAGGTTTTAGATTGAAAGACCGTATAACTATTTTTCTTAAAAGTTCCAGGAAAAAAGCATGATATTATGGTTTTTGCATTAGCCCTGTGAACATAGGCCTGGTATTTCAATAACAGCAAATATATAACTCATTTATAGCAATAAGATATCGATATGACATTGAAATCATCCAATGCGTCGTGTTTCAAATTACAAGTTCGTACTACTAACTATATAATTTATATAGGATCAGGATGAGGCGGACCAATCCGCTGACAGAGAGTCTTTCACGCTTGATAAAACCTACTTGCTTTAGGAATAAGAAGGTTATATCGTGAGCGTTCTGTGGGCTAAGAAGTTTTCGGGTCTAAAATTTGTACAAAATTTCTCATACTTGCAAAAGGAATTTGGGTCTAATATTTCTATAAGAGGTTGAGAAGGGACTAAACAACAGATTCCTGCAGAAAAGAAAAAAAAAAAGTTTCGCCAAAAATCGACTTTCCGAGGTTTTATCATGCGGATGACGATATACTGTCTGTATATATAGACCAGAAAAAGCAACTAAAACAGAAGTGAGCAAAAAAAAAAAAATTCAAAAAACAAAAACAGAGATCTATTCCAATCCACACACGAATGCAGCAGTCTATCAATATTTTCACTTTTCTGTTCTGTGCAGCTAGACCGATTTAGAAAGTAAATATCAAAACTGAATATATAAACCACTGAAAATCGATTTCCCGTATAAAGGAAATCATAATGTCGTGGCAGATGCCTGTAAGATTCATTGAGACTATGGAAAATTACGTGAATATATCACTCAGACAACTATTCGCATAAACGTATTCTTTCTTCTTAAAGAAATTGCTATCTCATGGATTTCGACTGGCTTAGGGACAATGGAGATCGTGAAAAACAAGTAAGTTAGATTACAAAGTTTAAATTAAAACTTTGGCACAAAATGCACAATGTTGTGCTCAGGTTGAAATAAGAAATAAAGCGCAAGAAGAAGGCGAAAAAAAGGGGAGGGTGAGGGAAATAATTCTGCTCAATAATAACAATGATAAAATATTTTCAGAGAACAGAATACGTATAAAAGCAACTATCTAAACTGACTGTATAAAAATTACGTAAACAAAATGTTTGCTGTAAGCAGACCTTTTCGAGTCTAGAACATGGAGAAATGTCCCGATGTAAATTTATGAGTAAACTGTGTTGTAACAGTGATTTTACTCACGATAACCACTCTCTAATGTTCCTCACACAATAATATTCATATCATATGGAATAACTGGGAATCCAGTTAAAATTCCTAACCCTCTAGTGCCCAGGCATAGAAATACTGGTAGGAAAGTCACATACACACCTCAAATGCCACTCAAAATACATATAAAAAATTGATTTCGAACAATTTCAATATTTAAGAGGTGAAAATGTTTGGGTCACATTTGGACCTCCGGCCGGGCACTGAATTATCAGTTCATCATCAGTTCTGCTCCATCCTGGACCTTTGAAGTTAGGTTGCTAATTATGGACCAGTGGGCACTAGAGGGTTAACTAGTTCGAAATGTATGGGATTGAATGCAGATCCTAAGAGAAAGAATCTACGTAAATCATATGCGTGTGAGATGTATGACTGGGAAGCGAAAGAAAATATATTTCACTTTATGTTTGAATGTCCATCTTATAGCATCCCTAGGTAATTGTTTTATGATGAATTTTATACCGTCTGCAAAGAATAATGAGTTAATAACTTATTATCATAATTTTACAGTTCAGTGTGCTTCACGTAGCGAAAAAACTTTAATGATTTTTGGTTATGATACAGTAGATGAGTTTGGCAAGAGAGTTGACTTTTTATGTAAAGAACTTTTAAGATTATGTTTTACTAAAGAAATGTCCTAATCTTTTACGTAAACTATAAAACTGTTTATTGTTTTGAATATTTGTGATAGGTACCGAACCATTTGGACGCTCGGTCGTCTTGTCCCAATCGACTGCGTCCCCGTAATAATGGGGTAGAATCTGATGCAAAATAAAACGATTGAAGAATCTTTTAATAAGGAGCCAGCCAGCCCAAATCAGGAACTGTGGACTGAAGAAACTCAGTTTCTGTTGCGCAATGAGCGTGCCGATTACTGTAAACAGACAAATTCGTGTCCAAAACGCTGAGAAATGTCGCGANGGGGGGGGGGGTAGGCCGGAAGGACCAGAACGCTGCAAAGGGGCGACAGGAAAAGACTTTGCTAGCGATTTCATTTCGATATCTTCTGTGGTATCTGGAGCAGCGTGGCCAAATGGTAATGGCATTGGATCACGATCAAAAGGTCGTGGGTTTGATTCCCGACAACGGTCGTGTTGTAAGTGCCTTGGGAAAGTATTTTCGTTCACAGTTTCATTAGTCCACTCATGTGTATAAAATGTGTATCGGGCTATTGGAAGTGAAAAATTTGCTAGTCAGAATGCTAGCGATCAGCACCTGCAAATGGCAGCGGACATATATGCTCCCCCAAGGAGTTGAGTACGCCCTAGTGTGATCAGGTCTGCTGGAGTAATAGTAATGTGAAGTCTCGTGAGCGGGAGTGAGCATGGATACGAGATTCATACATCACATATTTATTATTACTATATTAAATATATCTTTAATACTTCTAGTGTATGTAATTATGAACTTCATTGCATAAAACGTCAGTAAAAAATATATTCCCCCTATTGCCCAAGTAAAGTTTATGAAAAAACAACAACAACTTTTGTTTAGTTCCGGTGCGGAGAATTTCCATGACACATACTCCTTTTTATTAATAGCCAAGATTATTGGAAAATCACAAATCAGTGATATATCAGATCCTGAAAATTCAATGACAAAACTAAGGTTTTAGTTTGAAAGACCGTATAACTATTTTTCTTAAAAGTTCCAGGAAAAAGCATGATATTATGGTTGTTGCATTAGTCCCGTGAGCATAGGCTGGTATTTCAATAAAAGCAAATATACAGTACCTCATTTAAAGCACTAAGATATCGATACGACATCGAAATCATCCAATGCGTCGTGTTTTAAAATTACAAGTTCGTACTACTAACTATATAATTAAATAGGATTAGGATATGGCGGACCAATCCGCTGACAGAGCGTGTTTGACGCAAGATAAAATCTACTTGCTTAAGGAACAAGGAGGTTTTATTATGGGCTAAGAAGTTTTGGGGTCTAAAATTTGTACTCAAGTTTTCATATTTGCAAAGGGAATTTGGGTCTAATATTTCTATGAGAGGTGGAAAAGGGCCTAATCAACAGATTCCTAGAGGAAAAAAAAAGAAAAAAAGATTTTCGCCAAAAATCGACTGTGCGAGGTTTTATCATGCAGGCAACGATATACTGCCTGTCCACAAACCAGAAAAAGCAACTGAAATAGACGTGAGTAAAAAAAAACAACAAAAAACCAGACGTCTTTTCCAATTCACACACTGAATGCAGCAGTCTATCAATATTTTCACCTTTTAAATAACTGTTCTGTGCAGCTGAACCGATTTGGAAAGTAAATATCAAAACTGAATTTCTTAAACCACTGAAAATCGATTTCCTGTATAAAGGTAAATAATAATGTCGTGGCAGATGCCTGTACGATTCATTGAGACTATGGAAAGTTACGTGAATATATCACTCAGACAACTAATCGCATAAATGTATTCTTTCTTCTTAAGGAAATTGCTACTCTTATGGATTTCGACTGGCTTAGGGACAATGGAGATTGTGAAAAACAAGTAAGTTAGATTCCAAAGTAGTAAAAAAAAAAAAAACAACTTTTGCACAAAATGTAATGCCAATGTTGAGCTTAGGTTGAAATAAAAAAATAAAGAGCAAGAGGAAAGCGGAAAAAAANGGGGGGGGGGAGACTGAGGAAAGCAATTCTGCTCAATAATAACAATGATAAAATATTTTCAGAGAACAGAATACGTATAAAAGCAGCTATATAAATTGACGGTATGAAAACTACGTAAACAATGTTTATTGTAAGCAGACCTTTTCGAGTCTAGAACATGGAGAAATGTCCCAGTGTAAATTTGTTAGTAAACTGTATTGTAACAATGATTTTACTCACGATAACCACTCTCCAATGTTCCTCACACAATAATATTCATATCATATGGAATAACTGGGAATCCAGTTAAAATTCCTAACCCTCTAGTGCCCAGGCATAGAAATACTGGTAGGAAAGCCACATACACACCTCAAATGCCACTCAAAATACATATAAAAAATTGATTTCGAACAATTTCAATATTTAAGAGGTGAAAATGTTTGGGTCACATTTGGACCTCCGGCCGGGCACTGAATTATCAGTTCATCATCAGTTCTGCTCCATCCTGGACCTTTGAAGTTAGGTTGCTAATTATGGACCAGTGGGCACTAGAGGGTTAACTAGTTCGAAATGTATGGGATTGAATGCAGATCCTAAGAGAAAGAATCTACGTAAATCATATGCGTGTGAGATGTATGACTGGGAAGCGAAAGAAAATATATTTCACTTTATGTTTGAATGTCCATCTTATAGCATCCCTAGGTAATTGTTTTATGATGAATTTTATACCGTCTGCAAAGAATAATGAGTTAATAACTTATTATCATAATTTTACAGTTCAGTGTGCTTCACGTAGCGAAAAAACTTTAATGATTTTTGGTTATGATACAGTAGATGAGTTTGGCAAGAGAGTTGACTGTTTATGTAAAGAACTTTTAAGATTATGTTTTACTAAAGAAATGTCCTAATCTTTTACGTAAACTATAAAACTGTTTATTGTTTTGAATATTTGTGATAGGTACCGAACCATTTGGACGCTCGGTCGTCTTGTCCCAATCGACTGCGTCCCCGTAATAATGGGGTAGAATCTGATGCAAAATAAAACGATTGAAGAATCTTTTAATAAGGAGCCAGCCAGCCCAAATCAGGAACTGTGGACTGAAGAAACTCAGTTTCTGTTGCGCAATGAGCGTGCCGATTACTGTAAACAGACAAATTCGTGTCCAAAACGCTGAGAAATGTCGCGAAGTAAGCTTGCACATGAAATGTGTTTAACAATGATTTTTATTCAGGATAACCATTCTCCAAAGATCCTAACACAGCAACATTATTGCGTTAATACAGGTTAACCACTCTCCAAAGGTCTTTACACAGCAACTTTAATGATTTTATTCAGGATAACCACTCTCCAAAGTTCCTTATCTAGCAACATTTATGATTTTATTCAGGGTAACTGTTCTCCAACAATAATGATCTTGTTCAGGATAATTATTCTCCAAAATTCTTTATAAAGCAGCATTCATGATTATATTTAGTATAACTATTCTCCAACGGTCTTTACACACCAACATTGATGGCTATAAACTATTATCCAGAGTTCTTTGCATAGCAACACAAATGATTTCATTTAGGATAATCATTCTCCAAAGTTTCTTACACAGTAACATTTATATTATATGGAGGTCTTACCTGAATGAGAATCAAGATCCCGGCCATAATAATCTGAGACTGCGGACTGAAAAATCTCGGTTTCCTGTTGTGCTTGGCGTCGCCGAGGAAAATGCGATACACTCGTACAGCTTTGATTATCAGAGGAGAATAGAGCCAAGTGAAACTAAGACAAAACATGAAGACTTGGACTGCGCATGTATTGTGCTCTGGTGTCAGCTGAAAAACTATGACTGTCAGATATCCGAGAACTATAGCAACCATTTGAAGAATGCTGAGCTCTTTGCTGGAAGCTTTGATAACGCGCAAGTTTCTGAAGCGGATGTAAGCAGCTATGACTACTGTGGTGCAGATGAGAGCGGCTATCGTAATAACAATTTGGATGAGAGGAATTGTATCAGAAATCTTGGAGTAAGTAACTGGGATTGCACGGCAAGTTGTGTAAGAGGTGTCAGGGTCCGGCCATGTGAAGGTCTCGCAAGCCTTACAGCTGGTGTTTTCATGAATGAGTTGTTCGTTATCACGACATCTTCGGCATTCCCAGCAGCATTCTGGTTCCTTCTGGATCCTGTACTCACCAGGAACACATGGTCTGCTGCAAACGGATTCTGGTACATAAGGCATTGTATCACCTTTGGGGAGTGGCACCACACGATCCACCTGCAGCAAGTGGTCCCAAGATATGTTCACTTCCGTGTGGGTTATTTGACCTGTTTGAATATCGTAGAAGCCAACAATTCTTTCTTCCAACCCCTCAGTGGAAGGCAGGTCGACGAAAGATAAGTCTCTGGATCCATATGACACTTGTCGTATTTCGTACTTTCCCAATGGATCGCCAAAGCTGTCAAAGTGTATAAGCCCCCCTCGCCCTTGCATGGAAATATTCCTGAGATACCCCAGCAGTGTCTCCCCATTAATGCAGGCTCTGGCTTCTGCCCCTGTCATTCCTGGACACAGGTCAGCCAGGAGGTTATGAGCAGCCTGAGCGAATAGTTTCACGCCATCCACGAGGAAAGAAGTCACTCTAGTAAAGCCGAAATCCTTTGTCATTAGAATGTCCAGATCTGGCGAGCATGTGTTGTTGCTAAAAGAACAGTCTGCCAGATTTTCCCATACCGGCTTCAGCCAGGGGTTTAGTGAGGACGGAACATCGAGCTGTCTGACGTATTCGAAAAATTCCGGAATCAACGTGGTGTGATAGTAGAACGAAAAACTTCCAAGAGCATCTCTTTCATAAAGCTTGAAATCAGCCCTTAAAGTGTTGCTCCAGCCATGACCACCTATCCAAATAAAGTGACCTGTAGCATTTCGTTTATTGATGGAATAAAACAGTCTGGTGATCTCGGGGATGTAACAAAAGAGTATAACAACTCGTGCACGCGGATAGTTTAACAAATCATTTACCACATCATCAAAGTCAGTTTTAGTGTCCACACGGTGAGACGTTGCCACACAAATCCCATGAAGTGGAGCCTCTGATCGAATGTTGTCAAAAGCCTTTTCTCCGTAGTCCCCATACGCGTAGATAACCGAGATATAGGACCATTCGTGATTCGCAATAAAGCTCAGCATGGCTTTGACCATGTTTCTATCGGCAGACACAATCCTGAGAAAATAGGGATGGCGGGATTTGATGCTTAGTTCATCGCTGGTTGCGCTGCATCCTACTATAGGTAACTGAGCACCAGCAAACAGTCTGGAGACCAGAGCTGCGGGCTCACTGAAAGTAGGACTTATGACACCAATCACGTCATAATACGGGACTTCCTCACTGACACCGACATTGTCATGAAACTGCGTGTTATTAGAGTCTGCTGATGCATTACAAACAGAATCTGAATCTCTGCCACGAGATATCCTGGGTAAGAACGACAACGCCTTGGTTAAGGCCACATTCCCATTGCCACAGTCGTTAACCTGAACAAAACCCAGAGTCACGTTAGGAAGAAGGTTTGGGTCCTCGTTGACAGACTTCACAGCATAGGCCACAGCTTCAGTGTACTCCAGGGTGGCCGAGCCGGACAGTGGTGCTGTCGGACACGGCCCTGAACTGGTGGGCCCTGTGGCTAAGACAAAATATCCAATGTTAATATCCCCAAGCTGAATATACGCTTCCTTGTCGAGATCTGGTAATGCCAATGCCGCTCCAGAATGCTGGCACGAAGATATTGAGGGCCAGGGTAAAGATGAAAACAATAACAAAATCAGTATGACAGCTAGTCGTTTTCTTTGGAAACTTGCACTTCTATAGAAAACTTTTGGCATTTTCGTCAAGAAACTATATTTTCATTACTTTGAACAAACGCGAAACAAATAATTATATATTTTGATCATCTTTATGTAGGTTTTCGTTTACAGCCCCTAAATTCCGATATCCAGCGCATCGGCGAATTTGCTTCATGGCACTGGAAAAAAAAAATCAATGGAAAAGACGTCTCCACTACCATTTATATACCTTGAGAAAAAGAGCGAAGCATAATGTCCCATTGTGCCGTCCTCCGCTCAACGGGATCTGGTCGTGGTACCTAATTTAACGTAAACCTTTAAACTTTTTACTGTTCAGAAATTGCTAGGTTTCCAGATCCACAATACAAAGAACGTAATTTACAAGAAATCATGGGGAAAACAGATTGTATTTGATGTTTTGCCAAAGCCTTTCGCACTGAATTTATATTTGAAATTGTTTTTCTTTTTTTTTAACACTGGTTAAGAAATGAGAGATTCTCGGTTCATTATACGGATCTGATTTATCAGTGGAAAATTTTTATTTCTATGTCACGGGGCTTTTTTTTTTCCATTACGGAACGTACCGGTTGACACAAAAGTGTTGTTTAAAATCCATTCCATTTACATCATTCACATTGAGTAAAATGCAAATATTCCATAGCCAGCATTAACGTCGATTTATTGATTCGCTGTAATATGCTTTGTATATTACAGCCACCTTAAGCTCTCACTGGCCCCAGCACTTCCATCGTCATATCAGCAGACTCATCATCATCATCATCATCAAAGTCATCATCATCATGTAAAACTGGGAAAACTTAAAAGCTCAATCTTAATTCACGGAATTTATTAAAAATCCATTTGATGAATAAGAACGATAATTGCTTCTAAACGTTTCGGCTCTATGGCCTTTATCAATAGAATGAAACAAGAATTATAACTTTTGAAATAAAAGCAACCACATTAAGAAGGAAAAGAAAAGACAAGCATGGAAGAATGAGCTAAGAGTCAGTTATTAAACGATTAAGTAGGGCGGTCTTAAAAGAGCGGGTAAGGACAATAAAAACTGAACCTGGATCACCGGATAAAAAAGTTGGTAGAGGAGTAAATTAAGGTAAGAAGAAAAGAGTTGTGTGTAAAAACGTCATCATCAACATCATCATCATCATCACGATCACATATAAATTCTCGGACGTCAATCCTTTATCATATTAATAATCAGCAATCAACAGAATTAAGGATAAATGAATAGAAATTATGAGGAAAATAAGTGGGTAAAAATCACGGGATGAAGCTTCAACAACATAAACATATACAAAGGAATAAGACAGAGATAAACATGCAGACCGAACAGGATTTAATAAATGTACATTTTTTTTTTTTACAGAACAAATAAGAGATAAAATTTTACTCCACTTCTTTTAGCAAATGCTTTCTGTCACGCTTTCCTTTCTACCGTCTCTCACTGCTACACTTTACAACAAAAAGAAAGAAAATCCAGTTTTACCTACTCCAGCTATTCCACCCCTTCTATTTATGTAGTTCTCTCACTCACTCTCTCTCTCTCTCTTGTACTCTTTTTTGTTCGTCTCCCTTTCTCTCTCTCTCTCTCTCTCTCTCTCTCTCTCTCTCTCTCTCCCTTCTCGTTCTAGTCAGAAGGAGCATGTGTTTGTAAAAGATCGTCTGTTTTAACACTTTTTACATTTAAAATTCTTATATTTATGATGTTCCAAAGGAAGTTTTTTTAGAGCCATCTGAGATTTCTCTTGGAGCTCTATTTGTGGAGCAGCGTGGAATGAATGGTTACGGCGTTGGACTCAAGATCTAAAGGTCCTGAGTTCGATTCCCGACCACGGTCATATTGTAAGTGCCTTGGGAAAGCATTTCATTCACATTTTCCTCAGTCCACCCGTCTGTAAAATGGGTACCGGCTATAGGCGTGGAAGATATTGTCAGAATGCTAGTGATCAGCGCCTATAAATGGCAGCGGCACTGTATGCTCCCCAGGGAGTCGAGAAAGTCCTAGAGTGATCAGGCCTGCTGGGGTAATGATAGTGACGTCGCATGAGCGGGCATTATCCTGGATATGAGACTTATAAAACGCATTATTATTATTATTATTATTATTATTTAGAAATCAGGTCATTCTAAGTTTCAAGTTTAGGTTAAGTCTATTTTTTTACAATTTCATGTGCATTGGGGCTTTGTGCTCCCTTACAAATTTGCTGTGATTTACAGAATTATCATCATCATCTTCATTATCATCACCACCATCATCATCATCATCTTCGTAAAAAAGGCGAGAAATTTAAAATGCTACTCCAATCCGACAATTTTAATGAAATTCTAACAAAAGCCAAAGTGTAAAACTGTCTAAAGGTTTCGGCAAAAAAGCCTCTTTTTCAGGAGAAATGAAATAAAATAAAATCATTATCACCATCATCAGCATTATTTAAAAATTTTTAAAATTTTGAACTTTAAAACAGACGTAAAATGGTAGGCAATTTACAGATTAAAAAAAAGTTGATTTAATCGCACAAATTTTTTATCTAAAACTAAAAGGATCTTCGTCAGGCATAAAAATTATACTAAAACACACAATGAACTGGTAAAAGTACTTATAGGTATGAGTGACGAATAGAAAAAGTAAAGAAAGTTTAAAAGTTCAAATGCAGAAAGTGAGTACAGCATACTTAAAACAAATAAAAATGGCGGTCGTTAGTGTCAGGTGAAACATAATATCAATTCAAAACCACTGCTATCATCATAGTCGTCATTATATATTTATTGTTTAATAAATCATAAAAAAAAAAAACACAAAAAACAAAAACCAAAAAAACCAACAACCATTAATCATAAAATGCAAACTGCCAAAGTAGAGCAAACAAGGTACGAAAGCACCCAGGGAAGGAAAATCGGACCAGAAAGTAGAGCAAATGACGAAGATAACATGATCGGTGTTTGAATGACCCTGTGTTAATCTGGTAATGGATATGTATTTCAAGAAGGAACTCCGCCCCCAGAACATGCCCGATAAAAGAAAATAAAAAAAAAAGTGTATCTTTCTTTGCTCTGCATTCAATAAAGTTCCAAGATAGAAATTAAAAGATGTGTGTTTTGTGTATCTCCATATTCAGTGTTGGGGTGGGGTTGTAATGTTACAATATGAGCAAGAGATTGTTTACTTCAGAAGCACAATAAAGGACATCTCATACAAAAATAAACCTTTTATAATTAGTCAACTTTGACAAAGATCACCTCCGGTTTAAGCAAATGTAAATGTTAATAGTGCGATCCAGTTATCAAATCGTGCTTTTAAAAGTATAAAATGAATCAGCTAATAATAGCTAATGTAACAGACCATATCAACCAATCACAATTTTTGTGAGGAGTATTACTTCTGTGACAATGGAAACGGAGGAAGGGGAAGTAATGATTGTTGGAATTGTGCCTTCGGATGACCGGATCACCTTCCATGCTAAATAACTTAGAATGGTCGTTCTCTGATCTATTCCTGGTCAGCACAGTCTCAGCTATCGTCCATTCCCAGCCTTCTATAGGTCTGACATGGTGAACGCTAGTAACAGCCTGAACTCACAACTTCACAAGTGTCCTTTGAGAAAAACAGAGGTACTTGTTTTTTTTGTTGCTGCGCACTAGTTCAGCGGGGAAGTGTGGCATGTTTTGTGCCATCGGAATTAAGAGCTCCGTAGAGTGGCGGCCACCATCTGCGATCCCAAATTTTCTAGTGGAACTTTTAATCAACAACCTTGTGTTGGAAGAGGATGTGGCGAGCTCAAGAGTGATAAGTATACAATTGAATGAGGCACAAACAAGAGTTAACTTATATTAAGGGCACCGAAAACAAAATGCCTTACTCTTTCATTTGAGATATAAGCCACTCTGGCCATTCAACCTGCGAAATACCTACGTTATAACGTTCATTTTATTGATATCATGCGTGCTGCATGTCTCGTGTATTATAGCGTAGCCCTATATGAACGTTCTCCACCTAAGATGAAACTCAGGATGTTGAGCAGGCAGTGCAGAGGAAAAAACCCAGGACGTTCCTGTATCAAGTCATAACTACCAGTATCATGAGCCGTTAGTCAAGAGATATAAATCACGTAAAGTTTATGTGGTCGTGTGCATAATCCTTTTAAAGCTGGCTAACGTACTGCGGTAACCATGGGAAACTCCCAAAACTTTGATAGTGCTCACCGTGGTTAACGTGGTACGTTAATTAACGTATGGATTATGCATATATGGCAACTGGTCTTGACTGAACTGACATCTAATAAAAAGCCAATGAAAAAAAGAAAAAAAGCTTTTCAGATAGCTAAACTAAGCCAAGCGAGAGCTCCACATGGTTAAAGGAACACGGGTAAATATTTGCTCCACAGCCTTAAACATCCGTATTGTTGTTTCAGACAATTTGAACCACGTATATTTTTCTTTTCATCTGACTGTTTCTAAGACAACACTGTTAAGGTGTCGGGATTTTCACTCTGCGGAAGCCTTCATTACCATGGTATGTGACGTCAAAAAGCGAGACAGATTTGATGGGCTAGACAGACGAGTTTCAAGTTTGTTTCAATTAATTTTTTTTAGGCGAAAGCCAACCATATACATTGTAATGTTACATCAATACAAAGGGATAAATGAAAAGGGGATGAAAAGCGAAAAATATATTTATATATATACATAACTACTACCAAATTACATTTAGTGATTGACATATTTCGTCTCTTTCTCTATCTCTCTGTCTCACTCTCTCTGTCTCACTCTCCCACTAACTTTATCTGTCACTATCTTACACACACTCTATCTCTCACTCACTCACTCTCCCCATCTAATGTTAAAAGTTACAACTTCTATAACATCCCATTTGATTAGACACATGTAACAGAAAACGAACACCCTCGCCACCTCACTGCAGACAGGGAACTAACACTTGTGTCACTTAAACTGTTCGTACTCTCTTAAAATATGATAGAAACCTATTGCTACGTTTTTGTTAGTTCATTATCGTTATTTTAATTTAAAAGATTTTAGAAATCTAGCTATACTAGACGATTGATTCAGTGGGATCCCGCATACATCTGCACTAATCGTCCGCTAGCCTTTCTCGACTTAATATAACGCCACCCAGCATGAGTAATAACGGCGTAAATGGAGTGAAAATCTCGACTTTTTAGCGCTGTTTTCTCAGAAATAGTCAGGCAGAAGGAAAATGTGAGCAGTTTAAAGTTTTGGAAAAAGTAATGTGCATATTTTAGGTTGTGAAGCAAATACCAGCCCTCACTCCCTTTAAAACAAACCAGCACGGCCTACCTTTAATAATTACTGCATAGTTTTGTTTTCCAAACACAAAGCTCGTTTACCAATAACTATAGCATTACTCTATTATGTTTCTGATCTGATTCGAAAACGTGAGTATACAGCTGTCTTTACAGCTAAGAGATGTGTATTATCCTTGTTCACGACTGTTACCCCCCTAATATCATCACCCTCATCTGCATTATCACCACCGCATAGCCGCTGCCAGCATCATGAACATCACCATCAACATTAACGTCCTCATTATTATCGTTACGACCACCATCACCACCATCACCATCATTTGATGCAATGAAGGAAAAGAAAAAAAACCCTGAAAGTTCCGTCACACGGATCCTCTAATTTTAATAACATATTTAGGACATTTTGCTTCAGTTGTGACCCTACTTCAAGTATTAGATAAGGTAAAGGTGTATAAAGAAATTCAGAACTGTGGATGTATGCATAATCCATTCATTAGTTAACGTACTGCGTTAATCCCAATGGACACTATTAATGTATTGAGGGTTTTCCGTGGATACCGCGGTGTGGTAAACTAACGTAAGGATTATGCATACACCCACTGGTGGGTTGATGGATCTTCACAGCCTATACCATCTCTGAACAGTGTAAGCATTCCTGTTTGAACAAACTTAAATACACTAACAAATAATAAACCTGCAAACAATCGATACACCGTTAGCCTCAGAACATTTTTGCCTGATTCATTATTTGGCACTGTTGAGATTTCTTGCATTTCCCATAATTTATTGCCTTTCGATATTCATTTACAAGAAACAAAATTAGCTTGAAGGAACCCATTGCAGATACAAACCTCGTTACAGAAATAGATAGAAATAAAATGATTACTATCAAATTTATTCCATTTTTTTAAAAACTTCTCTCGTAATCACAAAGAAAGAAATAAGTTGGGGCAAAAATGCTATAAGGCTAACGATATGGTCTAGTTCATGGCAAGAAATACAGAGTTATCGACGGCGACGTATTCTGAGAGCTGCCTTAACAAATGATAATATTGTTACGTTTCAAAAGCATAAGCTGCAAACTTTTTGAAACATGGACTAAGTAAAATCGTAGTAAATAACACACACACACACACACACACACACACACACACACACACACACACACACACAACACACACACACACACACACACACACACACACACACACAACACACACACATAAAAAATACAATGGAACCAGGACAAGAGCATCAACAATAATTGACTGATCTGTTTCATGGCTTTAGCTGGGCCACTCAGATAAGGATTCAAGATTCCAAATTCAAAGTCTTTGTCAGAGTCTAGACCAATGACATAAATGCAATACATAGTCTACAGGAAATCAAAGGAAATGATGACTTAGGGAAGGAAATGGGGAATGAGAGAGAAAGAAAAAAGTTATGAAAAATAAAGGAAGAAAGAATGAAAGAAAGAAAGAAAGAAAGAAAGAAAGAAAGAAAGAAAGAAAGAAAGGAAGAAAGAAAGAAAGAAAAATGAAAAAGAAAGAAAGAAAAGTAAGAGAAAAAGTAAGAAAAAAAACACATTCTAGAATTAATAGTTAATATAAATGCATCAGTCACTTTCCCTTTTTTATCATTCATTGTCTCAGATAAACAAATTAAATCTCAGTAACGATGGCCTCAGAGAAAATGGACCTCTGTATGTATTATAATTCTCCCTTTCCTTGTGTGGAAACAGAATTTCCTTTGTCAACAAAATCTCGACGAGACGCACAGAATTAGAAAACTGCAGACATGAGAAAAGCTATTTCCGGGTATTTCCGGTCGCCAATATCCAAAGCGAAATCTATTGCTGATAGTCGCCATTTGTGACGTAAAGTTTTACCACTCTTATTAAGGAAACGTAAGCAAATTAATATCTATTGGAAACGATTTGAAAGATTTTGTGGCATAAAAAAAAACCCAACGGTTTATCCACCAGCTTGACTTATTAATTTATTTTGCCTACTTTAGGCAGTAGTAGGAGTATTTAACATACATGCACATTTCCAGCCCGTGGAACGACATCTCTGCTACAGTTTTTCACCTTTATATTTCATCTTTATTAAAAAAAAAACAACCCTGCTTTTCGCTTTGTATCTTTTACTACGATCTCACACCAGAGGTTAAAATGTTTTCTCATAAAGTCCTTCATATATATGTATACAAAAGTGGTGGCTGTGACCGGAAAAGTGGTTATGAGCCAAGTGTCTCACTGACCATCCTCGCTGACATAACAGCCACCTATTATGTAATAATAAATTACTTATTTTGTGAGTGTATTTGTCGATGCAGTTTAGCACAGAATGCATGGAATTTATTGTCACAAAAACTTCCGCAGGCCTATCTTATCTGAACAGCACGAAAACATGTGTACTATAGAAATTATTTAACTCAGTTTAGATCAAGAGAATTTAGTCTATGTATGCAACAAGAATATACACGCTTCCTATTTTTCAGTGCTTTTATATTGTGTAACTTCAGTCATTAGCATCCCACAGCATCACATTAAGTCCTGACGTGACCAATTACATTTTGGTCTGCCACTTTTATCTCCGTATTCTTCTTCTTTATCTTCCTCTTCTTCTTCTTCTTCTTCTCCCTTATAAATCTTTATCTGCCTACTTCGCCTTCTCCATGGACAGGAATCTTTTCACTTATCAGTTCTTTCTTCCATATTTAATTAGAACTTCACCCTATTAGGTTCTTAAGCCGAACCATTTTCTTAATTTTCCTCTAATGATTTTGCAGGTTAGGCTTCCCTTTTGTTCATCTTTAGTCGCAGAAACGTAGGTCTTTAATGTTTTAACGAACTGATATAATTGATTTTGCTTCCACAACACACTCACATCATGATACGTGGTGAGACAAATTGATTTTTCAACCTGCGCAAGAGCAACAATAGTCTTATATTCGCTTCAGTCATGGAACGCGTCTTTACCTGTTGAGAGCTTTCGCATTACCGATGGGATCCCTTACCACCGTAAGAATTACACTGACTATATATGTTGAACGTTTCCAAGGGTGCAACCAGCACCAGTGCACTAAGGTAAATCTCACGATAGTAAGAGATCCTGCTACAATGCGCAAGCTATCAAATGACAGTGAACACATGGGCATGGAAAACAGCATTATGCTTTCTGTGCTTTTGCAAGCTCTGTGTACGGAAATTCCCTGTTCACTTGTGAGTCGCAGAAGAAAACACAATGGAATAAGATTTTCCACTACTTTTCCCTTGAAGTGTATAGTGCACTCCTGTAGTGCGCACTGCCTTTTCCCAATTCAGTACGTTTTACATGCAGTTTTCATATTCTATGGCCACACACACACACACACACACACACACACACACACACACACACACACACAGAGAAACACACACGCTCATACACTCACACATACACACACAGTCTCACACACGCATACACACACACACACACACACACACACACACACACACACACACGTACAAACATACACACACGCTCACACACACACACCACACACTTAAACACACACACCACACACACAAACACACACGCACAACACACACATACACAACACACAAACACACACAAATCACACACACACACACACACACAGCACACACACACATACATATACACACACACACACACACAACTGTACAGATAGGCATAGGACAAAAGCTATGTCCGGGCGTTCCCAATCGCCATTTACTGAAACTATCGGTGTGCTGTACTGAAGTCAAAAACCAAAAGCCAGCACCCATTTGTCTTACAGAAAGCATCCATCCATAGTGTGTCAGAAAGATTTTAGGTCAGTGAAAGTGGCCTCATGGGTGCGCGACCTGAACAAGTCCAGATTGACAGATCTGTTTTGAAATAATGTCCCCTGGGCCAGAATGACCCTATTCAGAGACTGACCGAGTCAGAATATAATCTTCCTATTTTTTATTTTTTTTAAGAGATGATTTTGTTTTATGTCCTTCCCTGTAAAAGGGCGTGTGTTTTTGTGTTGCAGTTCCAATCAGANACATATACACACACACATACACATACACACATACACACACACACGCATACACACATACACACACATACACACATACACACACACACACACCCACATACACATACACACACCACACATTCAAACACACAAATCACACACACACACACACACACACACACAGAGAACACACACACACACACACACACACACACACATACACACACACACACACAACTGTACAGATAGGCATAGGACAAAAGCTATAACCGGGCGTTCCCAACTGCCATTTTCTGAAACTATAGGTGTGCTGTACTGAAATCAAAAACCAAGAGCCAGCACCCATTTGTCTTACAGAAAGCATCCATCCATAATGTGTCAGAAAGATTTTAGGTCAGTGAAAGTGACCTCATGGGTGCGCGACCTGAACAAGTCCAGATTGACAGATCTGTTTTGAAATAATGGCCCCTGGGCCAGAATGACCCTATTCAGAGACTGACCGAGTCAGAATATAATCTTCCTATTTTTTATTTTTTTTAAGAGATGATTTTGTTTTATGTCCTTCCCTGTAAAAGGGCGTGTGTTTGCAGTTCCAATCAGAGTTCTCTAATCCCTTCAGCTTGGACTTTCGCGTTTGGGTTGCAGGGTAAAATTGTCTCTGAACACTTTCAGCAGAATACCACGTCAATTAGGCTACTTTCTGATAAACTCTTTTAAAGGAAATAATTTCCGTTTATAAATGAAAATACTTTAACGTCTCTTTCAAACAACCAAGACTAATGTCTGTAAACTCAATGGTTTTAAAAAATTAGTGTCTCCAAATTGGTATTCTTCTGAATGTGCCTATCTTGTCTTCTGTTTTTTCTTTCTTTATGGTACAATTCTTATTCGCCTAGATCTCTCTTTGATGGTTCTGCTGGCTCTGTAGTTACTACCGCCTATCTTGTTCTTCAAAGGACAGGGATTCGCTTCACTGCCTGAAAAGGCCACATCATGCTTTTCATAAATTTTAAACCGCGTATATTTTTCTTTTGTCTGATAGTTTCTGAGAAAATAGCACAGGAATGTTGACATTTTCATCCTGCGCGCGTAGACATCACTCGTACTGCTTGCCGTTAAAAAGCGAGATAGGATAGTGAACGATTGGTCCGGATAGTTTGCCCATGTGTTTGATCAATCGTCTGCCAGCTTTCCTCACGTTATAAGGTCACGCAGCACGAGTAATATCGGCGCACAGAGGGTTGAAATATCTTCATTCCAGAGATATTCTCCCACAAATAATCAGGCAGACGGAAAATATAAACGCTTTAAGGCTGTGAAGCAAATTTTTACCCCTGTTCGTTTAAGTACATTGTGACCATCATTTCCCCCGTTCCATAGCGATTGTAGAAAGAATCTTGTGACACTGAACTGCCTTGCCTTTTCTGCTCTCACTTTTCTCCCTACCGTCCGGTGGCCAGTCGCCAACAACAACCCTCCTCATCCATTAACTCTCGAAGGGCGAAGATACTGGGTTTAGCTGCACTGTAGCTGTGTAAAACAGTTTTACAGAATGATAATAAGCCTTCCGTGTTTTGTCTGCAGGCCAATCAGCCGACACAGGGCTGAAAACTTCGACCGTTGCCTCACAAGGTTGGCACCGGCATGCGAATTTATTCGTCAGTCACGTCCAGAGCAGTGATGTGATAGTGAGAACCGGCTCGACCATCGCGTGACAAGGTGTAAAAGCTCATTTTATCACATAAACAGGGTCTATTTTAGGTGATATAAAAGAATAGAATAATATTTTGGTATACCACATCTTACATAAATTTGACCTTTGACCTGCTTACGAATACTTTGATTAAAAGCTTTGGAAACCTCTAGGCTCATGAATACGTGACGTGATTTTTTTTTGTAACTATTTTCACTGCCGTGGGGTTTCCCTCTGTCTAGATTTTTTAAAAAAATGTCTGTCCGTCTTTCTTATCGCTTGTCATCGTTCTCTTCACATTTCAGTTTCAGTTCAGTTAAACATTTGAATTAAAAGTACTTGAAATGTCACAGTATTTCTGTGGTCTAAAGTTTCATCGATGATTGTCGGCTGTTTGGATCTACTTTGCGTCGCGTAACTGTGTAGTTCATTCAGTTCAGTTATGATTGATATGTCTCAAACAGGGTGAGGGCCTCTTCAAGATCCTTTTTAGGATTAAAATTCATTTTCTTATTAGTTAGAGTTTATATGATAAAAAGGATCTGAAACGCGTGTTTGTTTGATATCAAATTTATGAACTCTATAAAAACTGCTCCCTCCAGTCATGACCGTCGGAAGGCAAATCCCATTTACAAAATGGCAGTAGGCACTGCCTTGACTCTGATATATTAGCTTTCATAGTTCCAATACTAATCTTGAAGTTGTACACCAATGTTCTTTTCCGTAACGTTCAGTGGGAACTCAAAACTAGCGATCGCAAAGGATCTTTAGCACTATGAAAAGTTTTACTCACAAAATTTGAAAAAAAAACAACAAAAACGTCCAGGCGTATATTAAAATATTTTGCAGCTCTACGCAGCCAGCACGGTGATCGAGTATTGAAGGCTTGTTTGTTGGTGCGAAAGGTCCCGAATTCGATTCCTATTAGCAGTGGGTTCCTTCTGGAAATAACATTCAAAGTGTTATAAAGCAACCACATGTCCTGCATTTTAATAGAGGGCTTAACCCTTGTCTCCTATGTAGTCGTAACTGTGATGAAAAGGAACGTTAAAAATGTAACTAAAGTCTACAGTGCTATCTCCTCACAGTCACCAGACTGGTTCCTTGTTTTCCTTCCTTTTGAGAATGTAGTCAAAAATTCCGGAGCAGAAATTTACAGGTGAGACTACTCGATGGAATCGTTAGGAGCAATTCCAGCGTCAGTTACGCTAATTTCTGAAGAGCTCTGACTTTACAGCGACCACTTTCAGTTTATATTTAAATAATAATATAATCTCGTTTGAAAAAAAAACAAAACTTATTGTTGTAGGGTCAAAAGTTTCCGAAATTAGAGTAACTAACCTAGCGTTTTGTTGGAATTGTCCTCAAAAGGCGTAATGATCAGTGAGCCTGTGTTGAGTCATCAGAATGGCTTGATCCTGGCGTTGGATGGACTTTATGATTGTGGCAGGGACCAGGTACTTCCTGCGACTGCGTGAAGTCGTTGCTATCACCTTTATTGACCGTAGTCCCCATTGTCTCCGGGGCCACGCAGAATGCAGCGTAGATCTTGGGCAAGAATAGAAATATCAGAGCCACTGTGTGGTTGAGAAACAATGCCAAAGACAATAGCATACTCCGTATAGATTCTCGTTTTGCTGTGAAATACGTGGGGATGAACGCCAGCCAGATGATTAGAGTGGTAGACGCACACATAAGGATGAACCAGGCCTCGTTGAAGTTGTTGGGCAACTTCCGGGTTTTGAAAGCCAGAGCGAGGCTGACCGAGATCAGGAGGAGATTGTAGACCAGGAAACTGGCAAGGCCAGGAAGGGTCATGTCACAGAAAAGTTCCACGAATTTTTCTGTAAGGACTGGCTGACTTTTCTTGGCCGTTGGCACGGATACCGAGTATATCACCACACACAGCAAAATCTGTAGATTAAACAGAAAAAAACAAAACCGTTGATCTATATGAATGCAGTTTATTCGAAAATACGTATCCTGTAATATATCATATGACGTATTTCAAAAGTAAACTATCTAATACATCAATACTGATGATTGTAATCCTAAAACTGCTTTATTAATGATATATGTTGCATGGAGGCATCATAATATTTACAACTTAGGACTAATATTTTGAGGGGAAAAAAAAGAGATATTTTTGCAATCACAAACACTGTCTGGAAGCCAGGTTATCCAATTCTCACTCTCCGGAAAAGCTATCACACACACACACACACACACACACACACACACACAC
>JAWQUT010000227.1:176599-187422 GCA_033807755.1 Ellobium chinense
ATATATATATATATATATATATATATATATATATATATATACTAGACAAAGCACCCACAAATTTGCGGGTTATTGTGTGAAGCAAACGACCTTAACCTGCTACTGCAGCATTTACACTACTTTTCTTTTTTTCATTTTTTATGCTCACACACGTACTTGTCTGTAAACATATGGGTTAAACTGAGAAAAAAGATATAACACGCCAAATAACTTTTATTGGTTCCAGCCTCCTTAAATACCCGCCATATTCGAGGAATTTGGCCTCAAGACACTAAGTTGGCTGCAGACATCACAACAAGCAACACACACAAAAAAAGTGACGTCACGAGCATATGGCTGTCAGAATTTAAAAAAAAGATTAAGCCGGTCACTCGGATGTGGAAGAATCCACTTTGTATAAATTCGGGGGCAGAAGATAAACCATCACTGACCAAAAAAGGACCATCTGCACAGAATTTGTGACTCACACAGCAAATTTGAGCAAAATCGGTTGAGAAATAAACTCACACGGCTGCGTACAAAGAAAAGCTTATTTTTTAAAATTAAATGATATAAATGATGAAACGTACCTGTATTGCAATCAGGATCCCAGCCATGACAATCTGTGCGTGGGGGCTAACAAATCGAGGCTTCCTACTGTGTTTTGAGCTGCTGAGGAAAATGCGATAGACTCGTATGGCTTTCACGATCATGGGTGCATAGATCCAGGTAAAACTAATACAAAACATGAAATACAGAACTCCGCACATGGCGTGTGTTGGTTTCAGCTTGAAAGCAATGACTGTTATGTATCCTACAATAATAGCTACCATCTGAAGAAAGCTGAGTTCTTTGCTAGATGCTTTGATGACCTTAAGTTCTCGAAAATATATGTAGGCTGTGACGACAAGAGCAATACAGATCATGCCACCAGCTGCCATGCAGATTTCTACAAGGGACAATGTGTCTGAGAACTGTGTGTAAGTGAGCGGGATCTTAGTGCACGTTGTATATGCCGTATCTGGGTCAGGCCATGTGAATAATTCGCAGTCTTTGCAGCTGGTATTTCCATTCGTGAGTCGTTCGTTGGCTCGACACCTACCACATTGCCAGCAACACTCTAGTTCTCTTTGGATCTTGTATTCGCCCGGCATGCATGGCTGGCTGCAAACGGACTCTGGAACCTGCGCTTTTATCATTTCATGTGGTAAGGCAATCTCACTATTGACGTGTAGCAGGTGATCCCACGAGATACTCTCGTTGGTGTAACTAATCTGCTCTGTTACTAGATCGTAAAAACCAACGATCTTCTGCTCGAGGCCCCAAACTGAAGGCAGGTTCACAAAAGGTATGTCTTTGTAGCCAAAAACAATTTGCTTTATTTCGTATTTCCCGAGGGGATCACCATTTTCGTCCAGCTCAATCAGTCCGCTACTTCCTTGTATTGAAATATTTCTGAGATACTGCAGAAATATCTCACCTTTGATACACTCTCTGGCGTCAGGCCCTGTCGCTCCTGGACATAAGTCAGCCATTAGATTGTGGAGAGCGTAAGCAAACACCATGACAATATCGATATACCCAGAAGCCAGTGTGCTGAAGCCAAACTCATTCAGCAATAAGATATCTGTCTCATAAACACATTGTGTGTTGTCGATAGAACATCCAGTTAATTTCTCCCATACTGGCATCAGCCAAGGATTTGCAGAGACTGTAATGTTAAGATCTCGTAGATAGTAGTAAAATTCCGGAATTAATTTCCGGTGATAGTCAAAAGCAAAAGAGCCAGCGACAATCTTTTCAAACCCTTTGAAATCAGACCTCAGAGTTGTGGTAAAACCATCAGCACCTATCCAAATAAAGTGGCTGGTGGCGTTCAGTCGGTCTATCGAAGAAAATAACATTTGTATCTGGGTTACAAAAATAAACAGAACAACAACGCGAGCACTACGAAATTCCAACAGGTCTTTGGCAACGGCTTCAAAATTTGTTCTGTCATCCACACAGTGCGATGTTGCTATACAGATGCCGTGATTTGGTGCCGTTAATTTCAGGTTGTCAAACGCCTGCTCTCCGTAAGTTCCATGTGCGTAAATGACTGAGATGTAAGACCACCTATGACTGTCGATAAAGCTCAGCATTGCCTTGACTATATTCCCGTCTGGAGGTATGAGTCTCATGAAGTAAGGATAATGGGTTTTGTCACTCAGCTCATCGCTCGTTGTTGAACATCCCACGACTGGAATTCTGGCACCGCCCAAAAGCCGGGACACAAGGACTGCAGAAGTGCTGAAAAAAGGACTTATAACTCCTATGACATCATAATACGGCATTTCTTGATTAAATATAGCCTCATCGCCAAGCTTTGTGGCTCTGCTATCACTGAACCCATTGGCGACCGAAGGTGTTGACATGATGCAAACAGGCTCTGAATGTGACGGGTACCTAGCACGAGGCAAAAACGACAAAGCTTTCGCCAGTGCAACATTGCGGTTACCACAGTCGTTGAACTCAATGAAGCCAAGTGTAAGATTAGGAAGAAGGTTTGGATTTGAATTGACCAGCTCCACGGCAAAAGCCACAGATTCTGTATACTCTAACGCTGCAGACCCTACAAGCAACTCGCTTGGACAGAAACTGCTCGTGGGTTGTGTCGTCAAAGGAAAGAATCCAATATTGATATCCCCTATTTGAATGTACGCGTCCTTGTCAAGACCTGGTATGGCCAGAGGTGGGCCATGATGACTTGACGATGACAACAGTGGAAATATGGTTAACATCACCAGCCACAGTGAGGCAAATGACTTTGTCTGAATATAACAGACAACATTCTTGGAAATATTTGCCCTGTTGGTACACAACCACGGTGAATCCATGTAACGACACATCTGAAAATAATGCTGTGTTAGTGCACACTGAAAACAGTACTTCAGATTTCAACAGATCCAAGTGATGCATTTATTAAGTATATACAGTATACACCCTGATTTGGCGATGTAATGATTTCTGGTGCTTAGTTAAAAGAAGGATTCGTTAAAGAAATTGATTAAATTACTATTAAACTACAATTTTTTAATTCGTTAAAAAATAAGACGAACTCAGACGTTGTTCCAGCTGTTCTAAGTGGTCTGACTGACTGTATCATACCACTTCGTCAAAATATGTACTGCTCAGATAGTCGCAGTACAAATTTGATGAATGATGTAGTTATATGCACCGTCAATCGATCGGTTTGATCGTTGCTAAAAGCTTTCCGCTTTCTAAGTCGCCATCCTAAACATTTGCTTGTCATGCATAATTCACTATGTACATTTTGCCCGCGTATTTCAGATGTAAAAATCACATGAGCATCACCTTTGTCATCACGGTTTAAGCTGTCTGAAACGTGTACAATATTGTATTTAGAATAGTTTAATAGAGCAAAGCGTTCCACTATTTGCAATGTATAGACCCAGCTGGATCTAGACTATATACCGCGCTAGGACATTTTCTGTCAATGAAATATCTGAAGGTTGATTGGCGCGTGATAGAGGTGGTATTTGTCAGAGTAAGCAAATACCACCCCACAATATCAGTGTGAGAAAAGAAAAGAGTGTCTTCACAGATTTTGTTCTTTATGTAATCATTCTGCGGTTTTTCGATCTCTCATATCAAACTCATGTGTCGTGATAATGCCCAGACCGTTTAACAAAAAGAAAAAGAAAAAGGAGGAATATCCTCTGTATAACTCATTAGACTTATTAAGGCTGTTTTCGAAAACAGGAGCTTTTATCAGATTCGTATTAGGTCTCTGTGTAACCACAAAGCAGTGTTAATAATTTCAAAGTTCTTCTTTTCCCTCTTTGGCGTTCGATGTTAATTGACCACGCTAAAGCTCAGCCCATCATGGCTTGCAAGTAGGCCTGTGCGCAAGGGGTCGTCGTTGATCCCGTGTAGTTTCCTTTTCAACTAGACCCCCATTCAGCTAGATCTCCAACTTCTGTCTGACGTAGGTTGGACAGTTCTGAAGAATGTCTTCTAGAATTATGTCAGCGAACTCCGCAGATACACCTATTCTGTGAAGGTGGGCCCCAAGACCCCAGTACCTGTCCTCATCCTGAAGATGGCGGTCTGCTCACTTTCGCCAAAGGCATTGATGCTACCAGAATTTCAAATTTCAATAATGTTTTATTTAAGCAGCATGACAGCTTCCATTCTCCCATGTCACAGTTTCTAAAGAGGCCAGCCTGCTGCAAGTAAGAAGTGATAAGAAAGTACCCCTCTGTGAAATCGGAAATGTCCATCGTTGGTTACGGATGCTTCAATACCACAAAGCACTCTAAATGCTTGTCTAAGCTACGATTTAGTTCACAGAAGGTACTAAACATCGACACTCCTTTTTTTCATCATCAGTATAAATTTTAGCGATTGAAGCAGCAGCAGCAGTAACAGAGTAATAAAATTGCCTTCGATCGTCTATTATCAGAAGCAGACGCATAACACTGCTAGCATTGTGTGAAGAAAAATGTAGAAAATGTACTCTTGCATCTATCAGTGAAGAAAGCTAAATAAAAAAAAAACACCAACAAAACCTGAACAACACCAACGTATGTAGTCTAGCTATATCGATAAATTTAACATTTTATATTCAGTGTGTCCTATACACGCATAGTCATTTTTAAAATAATTGTATGATTTTGGCCTGATTTCATTCAAGTCACAGAACTAGACGTTGAGCCGAAGAGAAAAGCTGTTGCTTTATACCCGAACACTTTGATGATATCTTGCATGCAAAGTGACATTATATTAGACTGATTTTGTGGGGGGAATTTGTCAACAGGAAATTGTGGGATTGAAGAGGAAATCGTAACCCTTCGCATTTCCCGAAGAATGGATTTGTTCCGATTGTCTTAATCAAATGTAGCAAGCTCAAATCTCCTTTCGGTTTGAAAATTGTCGTTGGTGTTTAAAAACAACAACAGCAACAAAAACTGCTATTTACTGGTGGATCTGTTATTCTGGTTCTAGAATAATTGTGCATTTGGGGCTGAATGTGAACGAAGAATAGGTGGATACTGGCACCCGTGAAAGATAGCCTCGAGGGGGATGATAATATAAACGACAAGTGGATAATAACGCCTGAATTGTTTTACCATGAAATCTGCCTCGTCATCAGTGAAGTGTTTGTAATATAGTGCGAAAAAATCAATAGTCAACCATACTGAACCTCAAATATTTACTTTGTAAACAAAATTGTATTCATTGCACAGACTGACATATTTAAAAAAAATTCTTTTAACAGCATAGATAGAAAAAAAAAAGTCATCGTAATCTGGGGCAATGATAATATTAAAGGTTACATAATATTCAAAATAGTTCTGGGGCATTGATGATATTAAAGGTTACATGAAATTCAAAACAATTGGACACAAAACGTCAATGGTAAATACAAATGTACATTATGTTGTTCTGCAATGTAATGTAAACATATCAGGCAAAAGTGCACATCGAAAAAAAAAAAGAGACACAGCTTATTGATCTAAAATTATTTTGGGTTAACTGCGGAAACGCAAAACCTACAAATTTAGAAGGGAAAAAGAGTTAACAAACCTCATAGAAATTGCAAGAACACTTTTAAATAGATTAAATTGCGTGGAAATGAATAACTATTATAGCTAAAGACTTTTACCTTCAACATTGACATGCCATTTGCTTAATAACAATGAATTTGTCTAGGAAAAACATGACGGTGTTATGACAAAACTATCGCGTAAAAATTCAGAGGTCAGTAGAAATTAATTTTTGAAAGTTTTCCTGGCAGTTTGACCATAAGAAAAACATATATCAAGTTAAAAATCAAAATGAATATATCTATATCTGTATATATCTATATCTATATATATATATATATATATATATATCTCAATGAATAATTTCACGGCGTAGTATATCATACCTTTCTTTTCTCATTCAGCAGCCATCTGGGTTTAAGACCCTCAGCAACGTTCTTTGTATGAACTGAAAAAAAGAACATCTTATAAACAGAGCAACGGCACTCTGGTTTGGTGACCAATTTCGAAGTGTTGCGCAATGTCCTTACATACTGTGTAAGAGAGGATTACAAGTAGGATTGAATGAAATGAGTCAAAACTTTGAAAAGACCCTTTAACAGATGAGAAGCACATAGCAGATAAACAACAACAACAACAACAACAACAACAACGACAACAACAACAACAACAACAACAATAACAGCAGCAGCAACAAATAAGCATGCAAATGCAATTAGAACTTTTATTGACCACGTAGGGACATCGGATTACAATGTCATATTAATGGTAAACATGCTATTCATAATTGAAAAACATAGGACAGTACATAGCTCACATATAAATATATAATATTACAAATGAAACATATTACAAAGCCATTGTTGGTCGCCGGTGGTGCAGCGGCCTGGTCCCCTCAGCTCTAAAGCCAGATACTCATTTACATCTACATCTAGTGGGGAAAGGGGAGAGAAGTGTCCTTCCCAAGGACACCACAACGAAAACCACCCGGTCCGCAAGCCGAAGTAACAAACTTTAGACTTGACGGTCTTCAGTTTCTTAATTTGACTCATAAACCATACGGCCAAGCTGTTTTTATCGGCATAAAGCATTTATTTAAGGGCATTTAGAATCAACGCAAAACTTTTCAAAAAACAGATATTCCTATTGATACAATTGCGTATGTGTAAGGAGTGGACCATTAGAAAAAAAAAGTATTTTTATGTCCACTTCATCGAGTCTATGTCAACTTTCATCAGTCGTGACAAATGTTTTTTTTAAAACAGTTTTGTTAAACGATTTTATTTTTAAAAAATCTCCCCTTTGAAAACCCTTCCAGAACCAAACTGTACGGTCAACCAGCATATCACCATTGCTATGGTTTTGGGAATGTCATGCTCTCAACGGTCTGTTCATGCGGTAACTTCAGAATCCACGACAGACTGAAAATAATGAAAATTGGATACACTGAATTGCTTTTGGAAAAAAAACAACAACACTACAATCCGTAATGAATGGATCATAGCGATATATATGCAATATGAAATGGCAGTGTACATAGAAGGAGACTTGGCAATACTTTTTGTCTTTTTTTAAAATTGCATAGGCATTATTAGGGATTTTAGCAGACAGTCAGATTGGATATAAATACCAGCTTCCAAAAAAAAAAAAAAACTTCGCTACGATCCTGATCTCAACGTTTGTATTTTTTTTTTCTTTACTTTCTCACCGAAGTCATTAGATGGTTAATGCTACACCAGTGGCCTCCTCATCACAACTACAGACTTTCTGGGAAATAATGTGAAATTGGCTGCTCTCACTGAGAGTCTTGGTGCCGGCAGAATTCCCATAGCCATCTGAGGCATCCGACATTTTGTGGTTCTCTACCAAAAGACACTTAAAATTTTTGCCAGGATAACACAGCTGTGTTCAGTAAAGATTCTGTGACATTTCTTTACATCAAGACAATCTTACTGATTCACATGATACGGAGGTTTGAAAATTACACCGTGTAGGCGTATGTCAAGAGTCGTAAAGAGATCTATAAGTTGTACTATATGAAAACACAGTAGTTTATTGTAATCTTTTACGGTCTTATCTCAGAGATCAAGATTTGGGATAAAGCGNTGTGTGTGTGTGTGTGTGTGTGTGTGTGTCTGTCTGTCTGTCTGTCTGTCTGTCTGTATATATATACACATACAGCGAGAGAGAGAGAGAGAGAGAGAGAGAGAGAGAGAGAGAGAGAGAGAGAAAGAATTAAGTGCAAGAAGATATAAGCGAGCTTGCAAATGATGAGAGAGTGGTTCCGAATGAATAAGCGAATGAATTAATTGTTATGAATACACTTTTTATAACGGATATGCGCAGTCATCCTGGCATGGCAAGCCACAACTCCGACAACCATTTGTTCCGCGTTATTATTTTGTATGTTATCAGAAGAATACACTTGGTCGATATGGTCTGTTACATTAGCTTTTATTGACTGATGCATATTTTACTTTCGGAAGCGAGATTTTATGACGCAACCATACTTATTACTTTTTGTTGTTATCTTTTTTTTCCCGGAAACATCATGTGCACTTCGGACAGCTGCTTTATATAGCTCCGTTTCCCGGTTCCGAACCAGTAAATTGTCCCTGTTGTTATCTGTTTGTGGATCCTTCTAGAGTCTCCTGCAGGGTTGCAACTTCTGCGTTTCTCCACCCATTTCCGACGTTCTCAGAACTATAATGGTGTATACTTTTACATTTTGCTTTATTCCGGAAGTGGGTTATGTTGGAGTTGACTAATGAAGAAGAGCCTGTTGCTCAACCGCGAACTAGTGATAGTTCCTCAGCAATTTTCATAGGGTCACCCACCTCAGAAATGTTATTTTTCTCTCGCCCTCACATTCTCTATCCTTCTCTTCCTCCCTCTCCCTCTCTCTGTCTCTTCACAAATTTTTAGCGGGTAGGGGTGTGGGAGGGGTGGGGGAGGCGGGAGGAAGTAGAATTGATGTTGGCAAGAACTAATGAACACCCTGTAGATTTCAACTTCAGTACCGGCTGGCTTGACTCATATATCATTACTTCGGCCATTTTCCCTCTTCCTCTGTGTTCCTGCCGCGGCCAACAACAGATTCAGTTGCATTGGAAATTTAATTGGTTGTTTCCCTTGAATTCATTTCAACGGATGCAGGTCTTTGGAACCTATTGTTGTTGTTTTTCTTCTTTTGGTCCTATTAACATTTTGTGTTATTCAACATATACCACTGTGATTTCAGGAAATTTCTTCTATTGAGGTAAAAGTACTTCTTTTGCCCGATCTTTTAAGGAAAAGAAAAAAAAAAGGGGGGGNGGGGGGGGGTCAGCGCCCACATTTTTTCACAATTCTTTTTTCGAAAAAGGTCACCTCGAATTCTAATTTGGTCCCCAGTTTTTCATTTCGCTGGTTTTGACTGCGTGCGAATGCAAAGGCCTACATACTTTATATTTTTTTTAGTCTAGAAGGCTCAAATTGTACATGAAACTTTAATACTGGATGCTTTATTTAGATCACAGGTCATTTTACATATTTCTACACCCTGACACTGGCTGGCAGGGCCTCCAAAAAGCGGGGAATTTATGTATTAGCGGATTAGTTGTACAGAATGAGTGATTTGCCCCTCTAATAGGTGCCAAAAACCCGTAAGTTTAGCCGCACGAGCCCATTTTACCCTTCGATACGTGTGGCGTACATGTGGTTCGTTACCACAAAGGTAGCAATATGATTCTATCACATTTTAAGAGAACACGAACAGTTTAAGTGGCACAAGTGTTAGTTTCCTTTCTGGCAGGGGAGATGGGGAGGGTTGTTCATTTTTAAAGGGAGGGGAGATTATAAGAAATAATGGCAATTGTAAGAACAGATAGATCTAATGGAATATTGTGGAAGTTGTTACTGAAACTGTTAAAATTAGATGGGGAGAGTGAGTGAGTGAGTGAGTGAGTGAGTGAGTGAGTGAGTGAGTGAGTGAGTGAGTGAGTGAGTGAATGAATGAGTGAGTGAGAGAGAAAGAGACAGAGATGTCAATTGCCAAATATAAGTGACAGTTCTGCATAATATTTTTAATTCTTTTTATTCATTCTTTTGAACTGATGTGACATTATATTGTATGTGGTTGGCTTTCGCTTAAAAAATCCAACCTGAAACCATTAGTTACAAACAGCTCTTAGACGTACCAGTAAGTCCCGGGAGTAGTATTTAGAAGTCAGTCTTATCCGAACTACCCTTGCGTCATATGCCTTAACGTGTATAATGCTTATAGCTTGTATGCCAGTGGCCAATAGTACAATATATCAATACAATTATAATAAATGTTTCACATAATAACAATATAGTACACTTGTTATCATTATTTCACTCATTCAGCTTAGACAAAAACAGAGTCAGTTCCTACGTATAGACAAATGTGCTCATGATAGATTGGTGATTTCAGTACTTTAATTTATGTTGTTTTGTCTATGAGTATACATGCAGTTATATTGTTTTGTCTACGTATTCCCATGCGTTATCAATGTTTGACTTCCCCATATTATGTTACAATGTAACCTGGGTTTGATTGAATAAAGTTGAATTGAATTGAAATTGAAATACATGACGTCAGAATTTGGTTTATTTCTTTTCATGAGGTTTGCTGCAATCTATTTTATAATTTAGTCCTTGTGATGAATCATGGAATACGTCAGTGGCGTAACGATGGGTTCTTAATTGATAGAAAGAGGAAGGGGGCATTGATGTCGTATTGATACTTCATGGCAAAGTATGGCATCTCATACTTACGACAGCTAAGCAGCAGGACGAGTGTTTGATTTAGGAGGGAGAGAGGAAGCGTTCGGATATTTAAAGCTACATCCTCCCTATATCTACGCTCCTGCCATTTGCTGGGAAAAGTGGCAGAAAACATGAGGGGTTCACTACATTTCTAACGTAATCCTATGGAACTTAACAATCGATATTGATCCGTTGCATGCACACTGGAATAACACTGCACTATTTTGTGAACAAATACACGTGTAATTAATACTGGCTAGATATTACAAACACTGGATAACAGATTAAATAGACAGGGACAAGTTTGTTCTGGTTATACAAAATGATCTACAAATGTATAACAGCACACTATCATCACTTAGTTACGTCTTAATGTCTAAAAGCTCCATGTTCACTGTATTTCTTGCAAGTTGAAAGAACATTACATTATGCGTATATGTATACATCTCTCTCTCTCTCTCTCTCTCTCTCTCTCTCTCTATCTATCTATCTATATATATATATATATATATATATATATATATA
>JAWQUT010000227.1:188852-199587 GCA_033807755.1 Ellobium chinense
ATATATATAATATATATTTGTATTTTAAATTGTTTAAGAATATGTAGTGTCCAATCTGTCGTATCTGTCCCGCCATTTCCCATATGTAATGTTGACCGCCCTCATGCCGTCAAGCACGTTCTAGGCATGAATAATAAAACTTGTTATAACTTGTTAGAGCTTGTTGAAAAACTTGTTGTTTTGGGGATTATGTCATGCAAAGGCACCAGTGCTGAAATCCGTGTCCACCTGGAGACCATAGCTGGTATGTTGAACAACAAGCCATTCATCCGCTCCTTCCCCAGCTTGTTCATTGGTAGGTTTTAAGGCGATGGGTTTCTCCCACTCACACGAGGTCAATAAGCGCGTGCAGAAGACCCGTAACAGCCAACGGATGTTTTGGAAAGAGGAAAAGTCTGTCTATTATAGCGTTATTGCCGCAAATATCTGTGACTTTGAAATTAGTTACAAACTAACTGAATATGAGCTCAAACAAAAACTAAAACAAAAAACAAAAAGAGGTTTATTTTATTCTCAGTTCGTGATTTCTTTTTCTCCGAAACTCTGGTAGATCTATGTAGTTAACAACGAAGTGTTGCAGGAGAAGAAAACTCGCTGGAGTTGAACTTCATAACTCATTTACACAATTAAAATATAGCTCATCCTTTACCAGTTTAGATAGTCTACATCATGAATATTATTCTGCGCCCATTTAAAGATGGATGTTGATCATTGAAAGCATTGGAGTACGAAAATCTTTTTGTGATTTCAGCAGATTTCTAGAACCAAGAAAATTACATTAAAGCCCAAGAAATTCTAGAGCATCATGAGATAAACATCTACGCCTTTTTTGAGATACGGCTTGACGGCATGGCATCACTGCAATGACTTCAGCAGAACTACTCCGTGCTGTCTCTGGAGCTGGGCCCCGGAGGCGGACACTCTTCATCATCTCGGCGATTTTCATCCAGGGGCGTCACTCTCGTGTTGGTACACCGCACCGACTTAGCAATGATCACCTTCTCACAGGGCACGAAGACAGCGGCGTAGATCTTGGGCAGGAACAGAAATATGAGGGTCACGGTGTGGTTTATCAGTATCGACATGGACACCAGGGTCGCCTGTACAGAACGCCGAGTCGTCGAGAAGAAAGAAGGGACGAAAGCTACCCAGATGACCGCGGTGGCTGACGCGCAAATGAAGATGAACCAACATTCGTTGAAGTCGTTGGGCAGTCTGCGAGTTTTGAAGGCCAGGACGAGACACAGTACCAACAGAAGAATATTGTAGGTCAGAAACGCAATGCTGCAAAAAGTTGTTGGTTGGCAGGCAAGTTCCACGAACTGCTCATCAGGATCTGGTTGAGCTGTCTTTGCTAGTACTGGGTCCATCACGTAAGCTATCACACACCACACAACCTGTGGAAAGAGGAATGTGGGCGTTCAGCTCCGACAGTAGTAATAATGATGATGATAATGATAACAATAATAATGACGATAATAATAATAGTTTATAAGACTTGCATCCAGGCCAATGTCCGCTCGCGCGACTTAACACTGTTATTTCCTCGACAGACCAGAACACTCTAAGACTTTCTCAACGCCCATGGATACAGTACCACTGCTATTCGGAGGCGCTGATCAGTAGCATTCTGGCAACATCTTTCACTGCCTATAACCAGGTATCCATTTTACAGACGGGTGGACTGAGGAAAATGCGAATAAAATGCTATCCCAAGGCACTTCCAAAACGACTGGGACTGGGGTAGGGAATAAAACCCATGACTTTGACATCTTGAATCCAACTAACCATTTTGCAGATAGCGCCCTCAGTAATGGTATGATATAACGGAACTGTGCCATTTTTCGATGCTAAGTTTTCGTTGAAGGTCTCTGATCATCCCCTATAGAGATCTGCACTCAGATTTATTCTGTTCTATTCTAGACAGGTTCAAGCTTTCAAGCGAGCTATCCTCAAATCGAGTCTTAACTGTGTCCTTCTGCCTAACGAACCAGCACCCACCGAGCTACCGATCCACCCACGAACCCACATACGAACCAATCTACCCACCGTTCCACTCACCCACTCAACTACCCACTGACTGACTGACCAAACTATCGACCAGTCCTAAACATAACCATCCTGGAGGATGTAATATTGTTCAGTTATGTCCTATCTGAATAGCTTTCTGGCAGAAAAGGTTCGGCTCAGAAATAAAAAGCCAGCGAAATGATTAATATTTTTTTTAAATAAAAGACTTCCCTCGGATAAAGGGTTTCCATCTCCGGCATGGTGGACATATGCAGAGTCTGTCATGATCAACAAATACTAAAGACGGTGTGAAATGCATTGCCAGTAGTTTGTACCTACTCGCGATCCAAGTCGGACGCAGCTCTGCTTATTAAAAATTGCATCCTGACTTGGTCATATGGAGAACCCAAAAAATGTTTATAATATAATTCTGTTTATCATATAAACAGGTCCTCTTTCCAGTGACATAAAAATGAGTAATCGTTTTTTGATACGTCACACGTTACATAAATTTGACCTTACTTTAGCCTGCCTTCGAATACTTGGTTGGAAACTTGAAAAACCCTAGATGTATGAATATGTGACATCATTTCTTTTGCGACGTTATGAATATGTCATGTCATTTCCTTTGTGACTATTTTCACTGCCGTGGAGTTTCCCTCTGTCCAGAATTGTTCAAAAATTATTTCAGTCAATATTTCTTATCGCTTGTCATCGTTTTCTTCACGTTTCATTTCGGTTCAGTTAAACAGTTGAATTAAAAGTACTTAAAATGTCAGAGTGTTTCTGTGGTCTAAAGATTCATCGATGATTGTCAGCTGTTTGGTGTTTTTTTTTGTGCCGCGTAACTGTGTGGTTCATTCAGTTCAGTTGTGATTGATGTGTCTCAAATAGAGTGGGGGTAACTTCAGGGTCCTGTTTACGATTAAAAATTCCATTTTAAAAAATTAGTTAGGGTTTATATGAATAAAAAGGATCTGAAACTCGTGTTTGTTTGATATCAGATTTATCAAATTCGTTATACATTAATCGTATTCGCTCGCCAGATTTTCATAAATCTGATATCAAACATTCATTACAGATCCTTTTATATGAAATGTTGAAAAAAAAAAAATTCCTCCCTTTTCACTCCTTACAGATCCTGTATATATGAACTGCTGAAAAAAAAAGAACTTCCTCTCTTTTTCTGAAGTACGAGAGCTCACCTGGAAAAGTATCAAAGCTCCTGTCATGAGGACTTGAGATTTGGGACTGACAAAGCGTGGTTTTCTGTTGTGCTTACTGTCGCTCAGGAAAATTCGGTACAGGCGTAGCGCTTTCACGATCATAGGAGCATAAATTGACGTATAACTTAAGGTTTCTATGAAGAAATGGACTCCACACCCCGTGTTATGTGGTGGCTGTTGGGCCAAAATCACTGCAATGAAGCCAACAGCTACGGCGACCAGCTGGATCATACTGAGTTCCTTGCTGGAGGCTTTGATGACACGCTGATGTCGAAAACGGACGAAGCCCACGGCTACAGTCGTAACCAAGATGATACCAAAGGAAGCGAGGCAAATCAGTATGAGAGAAGACGTGTCGTTTATTTTTGTATAGGTGGCTGGTATAGACCGGCATGTGGTGAAGCCGGTATCGGGGTCAGGCCAGGTGAATGGTTCACATCTCCTGCAGCTCGTGTTTCCTCGGGCAAGTCGTTCGTTATCATGACATCTCAAACAGTCCCAGCAACATCTGAGGTCGTTGATAATCTTGATTTCACCGGGAACACACGGCCTGCTGCAAATCGACTTGGGAACGTATGGTGTCGTGATCTCTTCACCCCAGAGCCACTTATATTCTGGTTGTAGTAAATGATCCCACGTTGCGTTATTGTCTGTGTAACGTATTCGCTTTGTCGTGATGTCGTAAAAAGCAATGGTTCTTTCATCAAGACCTAACACTGATGGTAATTTAACAAATGGTAATTTTCTGTAACCTAATGTAATTTGTTGTATTTCATATTCTCCTATGACGTCTCCAAATTTGTCAAATTCAATTAGCCCACCGCTTCCGTTGAATGAGGTATTCCGAAGATAATGCAACAAAACATCACCAGTTATACATGCTCTGGTTTCAGGACCGGTCACGCTTGGACACAGATCTCTGAGCAGATTGTGAACAGCGTGAGCAAACACTCTGACAGCATCCACCAGTGCAGAAGTGACTTGAGTAAAACCGAAATTTTTTGCCATTAAAATATTCACATCCGAAGTGCACGTATTATTGCTGAACGAACATTCTGCTAACTCTTCCCATACTGGCCTCAGCCAAGGATTTGATGACAACGAGACACTGAGATTTCTTATATACCCATACAACTCAGGCAGCCACTCTCTGTGATAAGAGAATGTAAACATTCCAATAGCGTCTGTTTCAAATCCTTCAAAATCAGCTCTTAAATTGGGGCTCCAACTTTTGGAACGGATCCAAATAAAATGACCCGTCACGTTCAGTTTATTTACGGATGCAAACATGCTCCTAATTTCGGGCTCGTAACAGAAAACTAAAACCACACGGGCCCAAAAAAACCTCAACAAATCTGAAACCACAGCGTCATAATTTGTTCTCTGATCAACTCGATGAGATGTTGCTATACAAATATTGTGATTCCCAGCCTTTGACTTAACGTTCTCATACGCTGTTTCACCGTAGGAACCATGAACGTACACAACAGAGACGAACGACCAGTCGTAGCTCTCTGCAAAAGTCAGCATTGCTTCGACCATATACTTGTCCGGTGAGACGAGCCTCGAGAAATACGGGTGGCGAGATTTATCGCTAAATTCATCACTAGTTGTGATGCTTCCAATTACTGGAATTCGGGCACTGGCAAGAAGCTTGGAGACCATGACGGTAGGCTGACTAAACAGCGGACTTATAATACCAACAACGTCGTAGAATGGCATTGCTTTCTCTTGAGTAACGAAATCGTCTCCTTCTGTGTGTTTTTTCAATGATACTTCGTTTAAAAATGCTGACGATTCACTACACTTGAGTTCCGTTTCCGGTTCATAGCTCACTCTAGGCAAGAATGACAAAGCTTTGGCTAGAGCCACATTATCATTGCCACAATCGTCAACTTGAACGAACCCAAGAGTGATGTTGGGGAGAAGGTTTGGATCTTCGTTAACGGATTTCACGGCGAAGGCTACGGCCTCGGTGTACTCCAGAGCCGTAGACCCGGAGAGGAGTTTTTTGTTACACGGTCCCGTACCTGTGGGGTCGGTGATCAGGGCAAAGTGGCCTATGTTGATGTCACCTTGCTGTATGTAAGCCTTCTGGTCGAGATCTGGTATGGCCAAAAGGGGGCCATAATTTGCAGAGGCGGATAGCGAATGTCGTACTAATGATGATAATATGAAAAGCACCAAACACGCTCGAAAAAGCAGCCTTGTCTTTAGATGGCTTGTATTACAGGACATGATGGGCTCTGTAACACTTACACTGTACTAAGTGCCTGTTTCTAAATTAAGATCTAAAAAATATACTTAACTTTAAGTGAAGAGTCATCCTTTTAAAACATTCTCATCTAACAACGACACGTATGTGTAATTAAAAATTTAACACAACATAAGACACGTTTGGGGAATACAATGACGTTCCTGAAGATAGCAAAATGCCCTGTTGTATTGGAAGCACGGACTTCGTGATAATAATATGATTATTTCTGTCATTGAAAAATCAGTAAACACCCTTTAAAATTGCAGTGCTTCAAAAAAGAAAAAGATTAACACACTGGGAATTGAAAACAGACCATAACAGTAAATCCTGACATTAATAGTTATACTGAACACAGCTGAAATTGGAAATCTTTCTCTCATTGCCTATACGTCTAGTTCCAGACATTGAATAATAGCTTTATTATTGCATTCAGGATAGCGGCACTATCTTTAGGCTTATCCTATGGATGTATAGACCACAATAACTCCTTGAATTCTGTTTGGAGTGAAAACTCAATTTGAAATGACATAGTCACATTAGAAGAGTATCTCCTTTTACAAATATTTCTTCGTAGTAGAGATATCCCTTTTTTTGCATGGTATCCACTAATCACAATGACATGAGAGGAAACTTCATGCGGAGAACGCAGGTCACCAGAGGAAAAGCATCCTTCACAATAAGTCAGTGTGTCAGCCTTGATTATGTCCTGAATATTATTTTCACATTCACTGATGTTCTGTTGTTGTTGTTTTAGGAACTGTCATATCAGTTTGAAGTCACAATGGCTGCAGTTTACAGGCGATGTAACTTTCTCATATTCTATACAGCGAGGATTTATAGTAAAATCCACTTCCTGCTTGACTCCCTCTTTGTATTTTATTGTTTGCCCTAGGGATATGGAACATCGCTTAACCTCTGTACTTGTTTATGCATCGAATCTAGCCCAGATATCAGAACGACCGGGCATCAGAGCCGTCATCACAGAAAAGTTGATCCATGAAAACCAGTCGTGCTTTTGATTGTGAGAGCAAATTAATGGAGATTTATACTCTTGAGGATTGATTTTTCTCTTAATCAATGGAGCATCGTTATTTTTTACATGGCCTGGTTCAAAATTTACTTTTCCCTGGAATAAAATGTAACGTGCACATTCCACTATCAACGTTTGGATATGCGCAAGGTCTGTCCTTGCTAAATGCTTGTTATTGCTACATTGCAAACGAGTCAGTGGCACTGGTTCTGCGAAGGCGTACATAGTTGGATGGGGGAGGGGGTAGCAGAGGTGAGGTCACATGGGAGGACATTAATTTTATGGTTTGTTGAAGGCACATAGGGAGAAAGGATAAGGGATGTACAGCTAGAGACCGTTGGGCCTGCGGGGGACCGGTCAAACAGAGTTCCCTATTCATTACTTCTGCATTAATTCTTTCTCTTCTCAGGCTTCTCAGATCTAATCTAGGAGTTGGCCACGCGGCATGTCTTTGACGTACATTGGAGACAATGTTTTCCAATCATAGCCTCTTGTCCACAGGGACATTGGCTGGCTGTACCAATCTTGAAGCAGGTGAACAGGTAGTGTATATTAGCTTGTAGTGACCTGTGGCCGTATGCCTAATCCATACGTTAGTTAAAGCATGCGGTAACCACGGGAAGCTCCCAAAACATCAGTAGTGTTCATCGTGGTTAACGCTACGTTAATTAACCTGTGGATTATGCATACGGCCACTGATCTTAATCCAAGAATGATCATTTTATGACTTCTTCTCAGCTGCTGGATCTTGCAAGAGTAATCTATGTCATTTTCATGCGATCTTTCCTTTGCATTTCTTGGTATTTCCTGTGGATGATTTTTATTTAAACAGCACTTTATAGCTGAGCTTGTGGCCCTCTTGTTTAGTTCTTGCCAGCTGTTTTTCCTTGCGCAACACGATCTCGAATTTTCGGACAGCTGTGATCCGTCTCCAGGACTAAGACAGCTAACGTAGCCCAAGATTTGCGTATTCGACTCGCGGACCAGGCGGTTTACGTTCGAGGGTTCTTAGGAGAGACATTTCACTTCCCTTTCCCCATTCAACCCAGATGTAAATGAATGCCTGGCTTTAGAGCCCAGGAGACCAGGGCGCTGCACCGCGGGTGACCAGCAATGACTTTGTTATGTATTTCATTTGTGATATTATGTATTTGTATGTATGATGTGTATTGTTTGATGTGTATGTATTGTGAATGAGATGTATAACATTGCATGACATTGTGAGCCAATTTCCCTAAGGCATAAACAGAAGTCGTAATTTCATTTTTAGTCAACAGATAGTAAAAGAAGCAAGAACTAACGTAGGGTTAATTGGCTTCATATCGTTAACGGAGATAATGTAGAATACAGTGAGTAAGTAAGAAGCCAGTTTTATTGTCCTTGTCTGCATATACCAGGTTTCCTCCTTCCTCTTGCCAGCTTTTTGTATTATAGGTGTGTGTTAAATATATCTCGAATTTTAGGACAAATTTATCTTGTTTCACCTTCAGAAATAAGACTGGTGATAGAAAATATATTAAAGTATAAGATGTATGAGGTAATTAGGATGGATACGCTTAAACTCGCTCACGGAGGTAGTTTATAGTAGTGAGTAAGTTAAAAGCTGAGCTTGTTGTCTTTTTCAATAAGGCTTCCTTTTTCTTTTGCCAGCGTATCTGTATCACACTGACATTCAAAATATTTCGAACTTTATGACAACTCTGTTTCACCTTCAGGAAATAAGACTGGTAATAGATATACTGAAATAAAAAATATAAGGATTAACTTAGGTCGGATACTCATAAAATCGCCCAGAGATGTAGTGTATAATTGCAAGTTAAAAGCTGAGCTTGCTGCCCTCTTCTATAAGACTTCTTTCATCTTTTGCTAGTCTGTTTGCAATAACTGAAGAATACTAGTGGGTTCAAGTAAATGAGGTACTAGGTTATGAGGTTCTGCTGTATCAGTTGGGTTGGGGGNGGGGGGGGGGGGGGCGCAGATGTGAGATAGGGGGTTTCTGAGGTGTGGTAGGTTTGATTGGGAGTACATGCCTACTAAGATCCATCTGGAGGGTTTCCTACGCAAAGACCGTACGGCAAGTTTTGTTGATTTTACAGGAGAGTGATTTGAAAATTTGACCACGGATTAAAAATACTTTCTTTTTGATAAGTGTCATACATTTTACACCATTTTACAGGAGAGCGATTTGAAAGTTTGACTACGGATTGAAAATACTTTCTTTTTGATAAGTTCCATACATTTTACACCATTTTACAGGAGAGCGATTTGAAAGTTTGACTACGGATTAAAAATACTTTCTTTTTGATAAGTGTCATACATTTTACACCGATGTAAACGTCATAATATCCTCTTTGTACATGTGTAAAATATCAATTTGTGAGGCTAGTATGTGATACGAGCTTTGTGCAGTCAAGAATTGTGAGACTCGGCGCACTCTCAGGCTGCGCAATAACCGTATCTTCATTTACAGTCTTTGCGCATTCCTGCCCTTAGCTTGCACAATCGGCACAGCGAGGGCGAAGAAATAACCGTAATTCGAGATATGACTACCACCTGTTGACCACGCCCCTGCACTGCTTGTTGCACTTTACCTCTACTAATGCATTTGACAATCGCACGACAAATAAAGGTTTGGTAACTCAATAACACTCTGAGAGAAGTCCAAATATACATTATGCAGTTATCATTATCTGGTTACTGGCAACCTAAAGTGGTGGCCTTCACAAACATTATCGGTCTTATCGTCACTTGCCATTATCATTATCATCATCATCATCATCATCATCATCATCATCATTTTCAAAAATAAAAGAAAAAAACTCACTCTCAAAACTGTGGCATGAAAAATGTAATAAACATTCTAAATTTTCGGACGGGTCTCCTTGAGGGAACATAAAAATAATGATTAAAAAAAAAACCTCATCATCATCATCATCATCATTGATTTAGAAACATTAATCCAACCCTGGCCACAAATAAATAAGTAAAGGGAACTCAACCATAAGAATTCAATGCATTTATTATTTCTCCGGATGTTAGTCCTTCATCAAAAAGATACATAACTTACAAACAGTTGGCCAAAAGATACAAAAGCATACATTTCTGGGGGTTTAAAAAAAAAAAAGGTCAATATCATCACAATTTGATCACTGGCAAAAAAAAAAAGTTTCCTCACACCAGTGATAATGCACAGGAGTTTAACAAGTATTACAGATAGATCTCGATTGAAACAAACCAACTGCGATCCACCGTTAGGAATGAGACTGATAACAGCTAATGTTAAGAGTCCTCTTGTATAAGATCTTATTAGGGGTACAGTATAAGGTTACAGACCTGTAATTGTACTTTCACTTTGTGGTCCTACACTTAGGCGGTATATTTCATCTCCCCTTTTCCCTCTTTTGGCATGCCCTGCTTCCAGTAATAAGGGCTCCAGGGGGGAAATTTTGATATCATGGGAATCTGTGTCCATTTTACTTTATTTTACCAGGCACTGTTTAGCCCTGGGCTGGAACTGCCAGGTCAAGGGTGTGCTCAGGCGGAAGAGGAAGGGTGTAGCGAGCAAGTGTCAAATCAGTATTGGCGTATAGGGAAGAGGCACTGAATATGATAGCTTAATGGGCTTGCTAGGGTTGGGTAAGTCTTAAAATNGCTAGGGTTGGGTAAGTCTTAAAATTTGGGCCACATAATCAGCTTTAATCTGGTATGGGTCTGGGTGAAAGCTAAAACTTTGGGTTCAGAGGGCAGCTCAAAATGTTAATATAGCCCATAGAGGAAAAAAGGGTCCAATCCTATTACAGGTCTGTAACCTATAATAGGGTGAAAGGCTCATGGAAACACATGGTGTAGAAAACAGTCCGGAAGCTAAAAGACAGTCATCGTCGTCATCATCATCAACGCTACCAATACGCCACCTCCATATGAATATTGAATTCCAAATTTTCTGATATTTGGTTCTTTATCAGGGAATAAATATAATGAATCAGATTAATATATTCAGTTGAATATTCATCAAGGTGTAATAAGATTGGAGGAGACTAAATACAAACAAATGACAGAAGAAGCAAAGACAGGTATTATAAAGGATGGCAGGTTAAGACCACACATTTAGACCACGCACAATTACTTACTTTTTACACACACACACACACACACACACACACACACACACACACACACACACACACACACACACACACACACACACACACA
>JAWQUT010000227.1:203304-219091 GCA_033807755.1 Ellobium chinense
GGGGGGGGGGGGCAGATGGAACAAGCGCTGATTAACAAGCGGATGGCACTGGCCTTATTTCGCCTCGTGGAAACATTAGATGGTTTGTGACCCAAAATGTTTCAGTGAAGTTTTCATACTTGGAAATGAAATTGGAGTCTAAACTTTTATGACGGGAATGAAGAGGGACCTAAACAAAAGTCTCCCATGAAAAGCGGGGGGTTTCACCAAACACGGACTGTTCGAGGTTTTATTTTGCGGTGAGCAATAAAGATCTAGTAACAAACGTGATGGTGCTCATCCTATCTCATTTGCCAGATATTAAACTCAATTTAAAGCCTTGTAAGTTACAGTTACCATTAGCCAAATTTGAAACCTCCAATAAATGTTACTCACGAACACAGGCTGCATTTGTATGGTCCCTGCATCTTGGTAAAATGAGAAGCTACATCCTTTCCTTGTTTTCTGTACACAACCCTTAGCGAAGGATACTTTTTTTTTTGGATGGTGCACGCCACTCACAGTGAGGAATACTGCTCATCTACTACAAGTTTGTTGGAAATCTGTCATGTTTTGTTCAAAACCAGATGAAAAAGCTCGGCAATATGGCGGCAACCATCTATGGTTTCAAATTTGTTAGTGGAAGGTCTTACCAATGGCGTTGTGTGGCAAGAATTAACAGAGGTCTGTATGCTAATGGTGAGGCAAAGATATAAGAATAGCAAACACCACTCGCAAGTCAGGTCATTGTTTCTTGTCTCTTCCGCATTAAGAATAGCCATCTTGTCTTGCCTAGAGACCGATATATACTTTGCTAAAAAGGGGGGTGCGGCTTCCCACTTTTACAAAGTGCAGGAATCAAACAAGCGTAGCCCTGCAGTCCAATAGAATGAGCGCCATTTATTCCTTTGCCTGCAGCTACGTTTCAAGGCTTGGGAACTGAAGAAAAAAACAACTATACTTTATTTTCTGTTCTAGAAAACCACAGCCCACAAAAAGATCAAATCATGTAGCCAAGTGCCGCAACTTTTACATGAGCGAAAAGTAGTTGCGATAATTATATAGATCTAACTGCATTTGCTATAACACAAAGAGCCACATAACTGTGCTTCGAAAATAGCCCTACGGCTATTGTTGTTTTTTTTTTAATAGTATGATGTTTATCGGATTGAGGCAATATCCCATTGACATGTTACTAACATTCAAATGCGCCCCAAATATTTTATCACCAAACTTGTGGTTGCAAAAACAACAACAACAACAACAACAACAACAACAACAAAATAAAATAAAAAAACATGCTATTTGTTGCTTTCCCATGAACATGTTGACCCCATCGTACTCTCAGAAATGTGAAAAATGATACACACCTTTTCCATTTCTAAAGCATGGTCACATAATACTGCCTTCATCCTTTGATCTTAGAACCCTCCTCCAACATGGAATTTACGAACTGCCGAATGACTGATAGATATTGTCGCATAACTGAGATCTGAATAAGAAACCTACCGTTTAAGTGGAGGGGAAAGGTCTAGCATTCCACAAAGATTGATCCTGATCATATTGTAACCACATTGTTATACAATTTGAAAATGATACTGAAGAGAGAAATTCACGTGCAAGCTGAAAATCTTCGGGTCATAAAAAATGCATGGCTAAGCACTTATTTTCCATGTTAACGGAAAAAATTATATGCAATCCAACATTTAAAATACAAATGTTGTGACAGACAACAGCATGCTCAGGCGAAGGATTATAGAATAATCAGATGGGTGAATCCAGATATCTAGCAAATTCACCTGGTGCGCTTAGCAATTTATTTTTTTTTTTAATATAAAAAAAAAATGTTGTGTCATTTGTGACAACGTCATGCGTCATAGGTTTTAAGTTACAACTAACGATATGTTCAGAAAATGTCAGGGGAAAAAAAAAGGATAAAAGCTCAAACAGATTTCGCGGTGTGCCTCAGGTCCAGCCTCCAGCTGACTGCGTGACCATTGTTACAGACAATGACCGTTGCGCGTGTTGTCTGCTGGCCAATCAGCTGTCACCAGGCCGCGAAAATTCGACCGCTGCTTCACAAAGTCAGCGCTGGCATGCGAATTTCTTTTATCGTAGGACTCAGGGTGGTAGAGTGGAGATGAGAACTGGTTCTACAGTAGCATCACAAAGATGACATCTTAGTCAAGCTCCAGGCCCGAGGGGTGACGGAACAGAAAGATGATTCGCTGATGGCGGTGATGGTGATAATGTTGGCGCCACACGGCTGGACGATGTGGGAGGATGAGGATGCTGATGATGTGGAAATGAAGTTGCGTGATTGTGGAGTCCGTGTGAGACCATTCCATCCAATGGTAGATAGATGGCGGCGTATATCTTTGGCAAGAACAAGAATGCTAAGGCTACGGTATGATTCAGTAGAAGAGCCACAGACAGCATCAACGTCCGCACAAATTCTCGGCTGGCCGTGAAATACGTGGGCACTACAGCCAGCCAAATGATCAGAGTTGTTGAAACACACATGAACATGAACCAGGACTCGTTGAAATTATCTGGCAACTTCCGGGTCATGAAGGCAAACACGGAGCAGAGCAGAACCAGAACGAGGTTGTAAGCCAGAAACGAGGCGAGGCCAGGAATTGTTAAGTCACAAGAGAGCTCAACGTACTTCTCCGTGGGAACTGGTTGAGTCTTTTTGGCTGTCGGCCCGTAGACGACTTGAGTCACCAGGCACAACACTATCTGAAATAAACAAATGCTAGCGTATTTAAGTGATGCTTAGCCCAAAAGGTGAGCTAAATGGAATAATATTTCCAACCGGACCATGACTGGCTTTTCATATTAATTATAGTCTAGGAAATAGTACAATAAGACTGTAGAGTCATTTGCTCAGAATTTGCTGGCCAGTTCTGATGCTATAGTTCGTGTTGATAAATGAAGCTGTATTCCCCAGGTTAAGTCAAATGCTGATTTTGGCATCATTTTATCGGTTATTTTAGAACTCACATGATAAAAGTGGGGTTTTTTTTGCAAGTGGCTTCCATGTCAATTCATTTTCAATAGCTTCAGACAGTATTTCAAGGTGAAATTCAGTACAGTCACTCAGCACCACTATCAATCCACAAATCTCTTGCTATAGCATAGTGATTTCCTTTCAAAGAATGAGTTATATCTGCTGTTATGTAAATAAGATCAATGTGATCAAACACGTTAGAATACGGCACAGCGACAGTGTCAGTAAACCGGAAAATTCATTATCACATATTGACATTCTTCTATATAGGGCACAGCAGATTCCGCTCAATTGAAATTCGTTTAATCACATTTTTTTTCTATGAGAAAATATGACACATTATGTACTAGAAATATATGATAATGGCAACTAATATTAATCGCAAGTTCCCCCTCATGTTCATCAAAAACGCTTTTAAGCGAAGTAAACTTCATAACAGCGTAATAAAAATGGTAAAAACAATAACAACAATAATTGCGTGATAGCTCAAACGGTAGAGCACCCAAGCGACATTTGAGGGGTCTCAGCTTCGAACCCAGGTCGGGTAGCCGGTTTTTTTATATTTTTTATTTTTGAGTTCTGTTCTTGATTCTTCTGTCTTCTTCGTTTCTTCATGTACTATCTTATATATTTATTTAGATTTACATTAGCCTCACCATCTCTTCTACTGTATTCTGCATTCTCCTGTTATGTGGCTTTTTGTATTAATCAGTAACAATAACAACAATAGTTTACTTAACTTAACTTAACGTGTGCATAGGAACAGTTGATACCAGATACTATGCCCATTTTAACAGAAAAATAAACATACATGTAACGGTTACCTGAAAACATATGAGGATCATAGTAATAACAATCTGGGACTTTGGACTAACAAAGCGTGGTCTCCTGTTGTGCTTGGAGCCACTAAGGAAGATTCTGTAGACCCTCAGTGCTTTGACTATCAGAGGAGCGTACAGCCAGGCGAAACTAAGGCAAAACAGGAAGTACAAAGTAACACAGAGCTCATGGGAAGGCGGAAACTGGAAAAGAATCACTGTGATGTATCCGACAACGATGGCGAACATCTGGAGGATGCTGAGCTCTTTGCTGGCCGCCTTGATCACCCGGGACTCACGATAGTGCACGTATCCAAAGCCCACGACGACGGCGCCGACGATAGCGATGACGCCTATACAGATCTGAATAACTGATACAGTGTCGGACACCAGTGGAAACGACGGGTCAATCTCTCTGCAGGTAGTGAAGGCAGTCTCTGGGTCAGGCCAGGTGAAAAGCTCACAGTCTTCACAGCTGCTGTTGCCGTTGACAAGTCTCTCGTTGTCACGACACTTCCGACACTCCCAGCAACACTCGACGTCCTTTTGGATTTTGTACTCACCTAGCAAACACGGTTGGCTGCACACAGACTCAGGCACATTTGTCGAATAATCATTCATACCAAGTCCAGAGCTCCCCCATTTAGAAAGGTGGTCCCAAGAAATGGGAGTTCCAGTGTAGTTGACTTGTTTCCTTTTCACGTCGTATAAGGCAACAGTATTGGGCACCAGCCCGAGTGTTGAAATAATATTGGGGTGGGGGATATCCTTAAAGCCTATCACTATTTGCTGGATTTCATAAGTTCCCTCCACATCACCAAATTCATTGAACTCTACATGCCCACTGTAACCGTCGAATGACACATTCTTTAAATACTCGAGCAAGACATCACCTTCGATACAGGATCTGACTGCTGATCCTGTTACTCCCGGACAGAGGTCAGAAATAAGCTTGGTAACAGCATGGGCAAATGTCATGACTGTATCGGCGTAAAGGGAAGATGACTTCGCAAAAGAAAAATCTGACGTGTTCAGTATACTGGAGGCAGGGTCACATGTTCCATTACTAAACGAACACCCTGCTAGATGTTCCCAGTATGGAATAAGCCAAGGATTTGTCGTCTCATTGGGTTTTAGTGAGTCGATGTGATCATATAACCCCGGAACGTAGCAATGAAAATACGCAATGGTAAAGGCACCAACAATGCAATCCTCATACTCTTTGAAATTACTTCTATAAGATGTACCCCAGCCATTCCCTCCTATCCAGATGAACCGGCCTTGTACGCCGTAATCCCTAACGACTTTGAAAACAGCTCTAGCCTCGTCAATGTATGTGAAGAGAATTACGACTCTAGCACCAGGGTACTTCAATAGATCCTGAACAACATAATCGTAATCGGATCTGTCATTCACACGGTGTGCTGTGGCTATACATATTTTGTATTCTGGGGCTCGATATTTGATAAGATCATATCCCTTCTCACCGAAGGAACCGTAGACGTATACGACTGATATGTACGTCCATCCGTTGCTCTGTATGAATTTCAACATGGTCTCGACGTGGTACTTATCCGGAGACGAGACCCTGAGGTAATACGGATGGCTTTTCTTGTCACTGAGTTCGTCACTCGTGGCGATGCCTCCGACCACGGGAATCCTCGAGGTGGAAAACAACTGGGAAATAAGCACAGAGGGCGAGCTCCACATGGGGGAGATAATGCCGATGACGTCAAAATACTTCATAGCTCTTCCATGGTTTTGAGTGCTGTTATACGGTAATGAAGACAAACCTACGTTTGGAGAGTTGCAAGAACACGTATCATTTAGCTCTGTAATTCGAGGTAGAAATTGTAAAGCTTTGGCCAGAGCCACATTTGAATTTGCGCAGTCATTTAAGATAACGAATCCCAAAGTAATGTTAGGTAAGAGATTAGGATTGTCATTGACAAGTTTTACAGCATAAGCCACTGTCTCAGTAAATTCAATAGCGATCGAGCCGGGTCGTACGCTCTGTGAACAGCTGGTAGGACCTTCAGAAAGTGTAGTCATAATGAATCCACCGATGTTAATATCTCCAAGGACTACGAAAGCTTCATCATCAATGTCAGGTGTAGCCATCAGAGAACTGCAATGCACTGATGATGATGACGACGACGCAGAAGATGAAGGAGTGAAAGACGATGACAAGAAAGCCAATACAAACATTGTTCCATATGTTATAATCTTATGCATGTCGAGAATGGTACCTACATCAATTCACCCTACAAAAAGTTATGACTTGAAATTTATACCTTTTAGCCACTCCTACAAAAAAAAAAAAAGTGGAATGATCACAACTCCCACATCTTGTTCACTTCCACGGCCTTCTCAAATATCNAGTGGAATGATCAGAAACAACAAGAGCGTCTGTGGAGATCTGAAAATTGTCACAACTCCCACATCTTGTTCACTTCCACGGCCTTCTCAAATATCCCAAAACAACAAGACGAGCTTGCATCGGAAGACTTTTATAGCTAGCCGATGGTATCATGGCGCCAGGGAGAAAGAACGACTGATTGCACGGACCGACTTGGCTCCTGGCCTTTCACCTTGAAAACCGAGATGAACTGTCTCACGTGTTAGGTGATCTGTTTGCGTAGCTGCACGACAAATACTCGTGGTTCTTGCTTCGATAAGGTCGCTTCTCTTGGCCATTTTCGTCCGAACGCTATAAATGAGGTCAGATAGTTGGAGGAAGGAGATGTGCTTTCAATCCAAACACTGAAATAGAAATAAAAGCACAGCAGGAAGGTTGGTTCAAGATTCCAAACAAAATTGTCAAAAACTTTGTTAACTTTAAACAACATAAATATTTTTCTTTTGACTAGGTAATGCGTTTCTGCCGGGACCTTTGTTTGTAGACACTTCACCCGTGCATTTTCTAGTTAAACGTTTGAGAACTCCACATCGATTTCCACCTCAAAATGTTTCCGCTCCGTGGCTAGAGCTTTATCTTATCCGTTTGTCTTTTTGAATCCCAGTCACGTCCTAAGTACTTCTGTGGATCTCAGATTTCAATTAGAAATACTGTGTCGTAAAATTGTCATCTGATGTGAGCGAAATTAAAAAGTACACACAGTGATGCTAACTTAGGGGTGAGAATATTTCATTTCTTACCAGTCTACTGCCACTAAATGAATTTTGAATGTTCTCCAACAAAATCCAGAAGGTTGCTATATCTTTAAAGATATAGTTACACAGGATATGATTAACTTTGTTGTGTTTTCATCTAACAGCAAACAAACACTGCTACCAAACTGTTCTAGAAAAATTATCGTGCTCTTGCCTCAGATTTCCTGCACAATATATAGTGTTTAAAACAGTTTTTAAAAACCCACATTTTTCCTCTTTATGGATTACTCTCTTAACACCATACTTTCTACAAATAAAAATGCAATACTTCTAGATTTACCATTATGTTAGTGAATGTAGAAACATGTTAACCATGTAAAATGTACAAATAAAATTACATCAAAAAACAGGATTATAGTTCTTATACTACTAATAGTTTAGATAAATCTTTAGTAAAACGCACGATTCATTATATTAATCTGACGCTTTCCATCTGCGCTTATAACCGCTCTGAACGACACCGTCTTTGTAATAATATCAGTCACAAAAGAACTAGAACATTTTACTCGAAGGAAGAACATCCACTAAAAATCTCGTTCGGATATAATTCTTGAATGCACGTTCTAATTAGCGAAGATTGTTATCACAACAGTAGAAAACCTGAAATGATCACATAGTGACATAATCTAACCTACCATTTGGACCACATTAGGATATCGCTCCCTTTGGCTTTCCGAGTTTTGCTATTTTAAAGAAATTTACATTAATTTGGTAAAACAATCGCCGTTGTCTTTCACATGACCCTTACCCCGTACACAGAAAGACTCAGAAAAAGTCGCAATGGCCACAGATCATGCGAGATCATTCAAAACTCATGAGAAACAAAAGTATCTCTTTAAAGGTAGAGACCGATGCTCATAATATCTTGGGTTCATGCAATGCGGAATCCACCTTGACGACTTTATCTTATTTGCGCGATAACACAACGTTAGCACTCTACGTGGCCATATCATCTAACTTTAGGGTAGCTATGTGATTGTTTAGCCCGTATTTCGAGGTGGACAATACGCCAACAGATCTCAACGGATCTGGGGTCTGGAGGGCGTGTTGCAAGTTTCTTGAATGTCGCCAAAGCCAGCTCTGTCAACATCTCACGGAAGAACGGCACGCATTGTGTGTACATAGCGCTCACTACTGATACAGGTTGATGGGCAATACCTTGAGCTCACGCGGCTGATAAATTAGGCGATATGTCTAGCTCTGATAGAGTCAGATATTACCCAGACAACAAATGGACTCTTGAGATCCTACGTGATTCAGTGAAAGTGAGCTGTGAGCAAAGAGAGAGAGAGAGACAGAGCGAGAGAAAGAGAGAGAGAGAGAGAGAGGGGAGGGGGAGAGTGAGGGAGGGAGGGAAGGAGAGAGAGAGTGAGTGAGAGAGAGAGAGAGAGAGAGAGAGAGAGAGAGAGAGAGAAAGAGAGAGAGGTAAATTACATTCGGACATCACGCCCTCGAAATTCAAGAAATCAAAAATCTGAACATTGGTTGTATTGATACCACATTTATTTAGCACATCAATTTTTATTCCCTAAATCTCATACCCCACAAACTAGAAAGTATTTTAGCATTCAATGGCCCCATAAAATCCAGGTTTGTGCGTTCTTTTTTTTTCAAAATTTATTCCTGCCTATGAAATGCAGATTTAGGAATGAAACAATTGTTAAGATTGTTGTATTCCAAAGGGTTAAAATAAGGTATCCAAGGTTTACCAAATGAGGAACTTCACAAACTTCCTTAATCACAATTTTATAAATTAAAATTAAACAATTTTTTTTTCACCCAGTGGCACCGACAGTTGATTATCCTGGAACTATAGGAGCTACGAAATAGAAAGTAAGAAAATTGTGAGTAAAGTACAGAGGAACCAGGCAAGTTGACCTAACCGGTGGTCGTGTGACTTATCTTGTCGTACACGGTCGTTCTTTAGAAGGACAGGAGCAGTTATTTGCCTGACAGACTAATAAATTCACATGAACTTTTTTCGCATAAAATTTAAACCGTGTATATTTTTGCACTAGCCTGGCGATTACTGAGAAAACACCACAGGAATGTCGGGATTGTCACCCTGCACGCTAAACCATTACTCGAGCTGCGTGACGTCAGAAAGCGAGTTGGCCACCGGATGGGTGGTCCAGACGGCTTGCACATGCGTCAGCACAGCTTGTCTGCTACTTTTTCTCGCAAACTGGAAAAATGTAGGGGATGTAGAGGTTTTTTACTAAAATAATGTGGATTTTTTTAAAGCTGTGAAGCAAATATCTACCCATGTCCTTGCGTAAGGGGATACACGTATTTTGCTCATGTTTTAATATTGTTTTGTCTGATCTGAAGAAGTTAACAATTGTATGAGATGTAAGAAGTCTCTGTAATATTGGCTGGCAGCTGAATCGATAAATTACATCCATGTAATAAATATTGTGATAATTGTGTAATATAAACATATTAAAACATTTCTAGAATTAAGAACAGTACATTCAACGGTTCCCAATGTCTGCGCATTTGGGCAAAGTCTCAGTTAATAATCAAAACTTTTTTTTGTGCTTTTAGCTGTTCTGGAAAGAAGACACCCTCATCTTCAATCAAAGTATTTATTTTGACTCTGTCATCAGACAAATACTGGGACACCCACAAAGGCTTAGGCTTAGATGTGCAAGAAACTGATCATAGAATGCTAATGAATGGCTGATTGGCAAATATATTGTTGATATGATCGAATTTTCTATTTCTGAAAAAAAGTTTGAATCACTGGGTTGTTTTCTTGAGTTGCATGTGAATTTACATTTTTAGGTTTCCAGATTCGCGGCAATAATATAGCAACGGCAGACAGTTGCTATTCATGGGTAATCGATAGCTTCACCTTTTAAAGTCGAATCACATCATGTACTGACCGCGTGCTGGTTCCAATTCTTTGACTACCTTGCACCAAAACAAATATTCTTATCATTAAGGAAACGGACCGCAGAACTTCTACCGTCGTAGCAAAGGATGCTGGAGCTCCCTAAATGATAATGACGATAATCGGCTTCTGTCAGTAGTGTAAACATAGTGAAAGACTTGAAGACGTCTTTATGTCGACACGGGCTCCTACGAAGCCAGACTTTATTGCAGTCTGAGGTAAATTATGGACCATATCCAAAGTACGGTTACCTCGTTTCCAACGACGTAAATTTAGAGGCCAAAGAGATATAAAGGCATAATAATAAAAATGTAATAAAATTAAAATGGTGTATATTACGATGAGTTTACATGTTTTCTTATAATTTATATTTATGTTTGTATTTATATACACAATATGTATCGCAATGTCGTGAAAAGCTACAGAACCTAGCTTTTATGCCTTAAATCATACACATTCCACATCGATAGTAACGCAAAAGTCTATCACACAGGGCAGAAAATCTGTCCTGTAGACAGATTGTCTATAAATAATCATAGAATCTGAAACGACAACACAGAGATGAAGGAATATAGGCCTAAATTTGTTTTTAATAAAAACAAAAAATGTATGCAGCTATTCTCAAGGTTGTACTTGGTTTCTATTTGTACAAATCTGCAGCCTGCAAATGGAAGACTGTTTTTTTTCCTCTTAATATCCGATTTCTCATATTTTAAAAATCTGAAAAATCTAAATGAAGAATCCCCACTGTAACCAGTATACTTTGAGCACAGCGGTGGCCTTGGACCTACGACATTGTTAGAACAGTTCTGTGGTTCAAAAAGATTTTAACAGACTCTGTGGCCTGCAATCAGTGGTATAGCGAGATATTTATTGTGCCTATTGAAAAGTACTCGTGCGGTTGGGATGTAGTTCCGTTCACTTGCTTACTATATTGCTTTTGTCTGTACATCTGTGTATGCAAATGTTGTGTAGAAGGTTAATTTCAGAAAGAGATTAAATGAATGAACCCAAAGTGAAAATTGTGAACCGACCCATCCATCAGTTTCTGATGATTCAGTGTGGGTTAAAAGCATTACTTCCCTGCACTCGGTATCTCATTAATAACTGAAGGGGGAAAAGGCCAACGAGAGATTGACATTATTTCTCCAGTAATAACTTTTTTTTTTCTCTCAGGTGTTTTTCCAATAAAAATCATGTTGTACATGGACTAACTCTAACATAAATAATGTATCGTACCCGCCACTATTACATAAATATTTCTTTGTTTATAAGTTTGCACGTATCGCCAGTTTTTTGCCAACAAATGCAATTTTATGTGTTAAGAAAACAAACTATTATGAGTTTCAGCGTGACATTTTCCCATGTTTCTATTTCCTATGAAGAACTAAGCATAACTGGCAGTTCTGTGGGTTTATTTTACCTCTACACATTGCAAAAAAAGTGTTTTAAAAAATCTAAATATAGCATCTCGTTCAAACTGGTATTGAAATCCAACACTCTGACCATTGGAGAGACTGTTAATTTCCAGTTCCCAGAACCAGGACTTTTAAAGGAATTAAATGGAATGCAATGCCAACCGAAGATGGAAATATCTATATCTAATTTAGAGTGTAAATTAGACTCAAGAAAATAAGAATAAAGATTGCAAGACGAGATCTTAAAAATATAGAAAATCAAATAATTTGGTGAAGAAAACTTACAGGTAACAACAACAGCAACATTTAACACATTAATGAAACGTGTCTCGACAAGAAACTGAAGTGCACGGTTTTCTACAGAAGACAGCAACATGCAATGCAGGGCAGACATGGGTTGTACATAATAATATATCTTAACGAAAAGTCTGCTTTAGGCCGATTACAAGTTTATGATGAGAAAACACATCATAGTGACAGAGACATTACGTTCAGTCTGGCTTCATTATTATTGTATGTGATTCGTTGCACAGCGAAGTGAATTTAGCTCTTTTTCGACGAAATGTCTTTCATAGAAATGCCTGTTCTGCGAAGTGTCCGTTCTACTAAATGTCATTCGACGAAAATGTTCAGTTTCACATAGTGTTTGTCGAGAATAGTCCTTCGACGAATTGCTTTTCGAAGAAAAGGCCAGCCACGTCTACCAGTTGCTATATCCCCTTTACCTGTTACGGAAACCGGGGAAACTTATACGAGCGTATCGTGGGTGTAAGAAGAACACACCAGTGTTTCAAGGCAAATTCTCTAATGCTTGTTTTCAGATAGATCTAGATCTACGGTATTTCGACTAATTTTTACAACTTGTAGAGATTTATTTTTTGAAAGGGGCTTCTACATTGCTAAATTAAACATAAAGTATCATGTTGTTTTGTTGGGTTTTTATTTTTTGGTCCTTTTTGCCTGCTTCTTATCACTGTGGCCACAAAAATATATGCCTTAGCATATTAGGAAATTGGAGTGAGCACACTTTACAAGAGGCGGAATCCTGATAATTTCCAAACACTCGGCAGTCTAGCATGGACTGAGGTGAGAGGCTTACCATCATAGAACTGAGGAGATAGAGCTAGATTATATCCATCCAAAGTATAAGACAAAGATTGCTGTAAACCCCTTAGCGCCGAAGAACCGACGAGGCGGTAACCGTCACAGAAACTGGTACTAAGAATTGTAATTACAAATACACTTATGATGGCTGTATGAAATTGTATAATTTTCAAAGTTAATTTTCTACCAAGAGAGTAAACAATATCTTTAGAGTGTTTAGTACTAGATGTATATAAATTCTAATGAACGCTCCGACGCGAAAGACGTAGACATTATTTGCATCAAGAAAACTGATATAGAAAATGCTTCAATTAAAAAAAATTAACTTTAGACAAAACACATTCCAATTATTCCAATATCAACTGAACATCCAAATTTCTCTAAAATATTTCATGTCACTTCCAAGGAAATGTTACGCAGCTTTGCTCTCTCCACAAGTCACTAATCTGACAGAAAAATGATATGAAAATCACTAGTCTCATCCCTCCCACCCTGCTCCAAAATATTAACAGTATAAAAAAAGAAATTGCAAAAAAAAAAAAAAAGGCATGTGTCATCTTCTTCACCATGACTGTACCAGGTGACTTGAAGTATTGATGACATCATAATCACGAACGCCATCGATTTGGTCTTTCACGAAGTTGCAGCGACGTGCAAGATATTGACAGAGACTTAATTAAACTGTCGAGGAGAAGCTAGACCGGTACAATGGTACAACAGAGTCCGTATAATGCCAACGTTCACTTTATTTCAACATGTTTTAGAACACAAGTTTCTGTAATTGCTGTACAAAGATCAATGAGTAATCGCAAACTCTGTTTAATCGCATTATTTGTGCCCGCCAGTAGATGGGATTACAGTCGCCTGTACAGATAGCTCTAAACTTCCATGTTTGTTTTAAGAGTTAAGACGACGTTATTTTGTTCACGAATCGCTGGCTCAGGGATCTGATGTGAGAAGATAATATAAACGTGGAATGAAAGAACGTCGAGGGTTAAGAAGATGAGTCTTAAAATGGGAGAATCAGAGTACAATACTAAGTTGTGAGTTTTCTCACAAAAGCGTGTAGATGAATTATTGCATGAATAGAGTAAGAGTGTCTCTATGCTCTCTCCGTTTGATAAAAAGCGAAAGCGCTGAGTATCCTTGAGTTTGTTCTGCCACAAATTCAGTAAAGGAAACGAATTTTTCCTCAATTCAACGATATTTCAACGACAGTTTACGCAGTTACAAGTTGATAATATGTTAAATTGAAACGACCATATTGATTGATATCTTTCCTATATTAATATTCTTTTAAAAACTGCAGAGCAATCTAGCTAAGACACATATATTTTTTTAAGCTTGTTTTTAAATTTCTGCATTGTTTATTAGTTTAATAATCATGGTTTTATCACAAAACTAATACCATTTCCTCCTGTCATTTCTGTTGATAATACTAGTAGTATGACTTAATTCATATTGAAAATAAAATCGCGCGTTCATAACCATCACTAAACACATACCCGAATTAAACTCAGCTACACGGGAAAAACTGAATTCTCTGGTTGACGCTTTTCACTACAATACAATCATGCATTTGAAATAAAGACATGTGCAAATGGTTACTGTCGGTATCAAATTGAAGCCTGAAAAACATTCATAAAATATTGATCGAAAGTTTTGGTTTAAAGTGAGCAAAACACCTAACACCAGCCTCTTATTACTCTCAGACATTGATCACCTCACGGAAAATCTTCACATCATTTCCGAAGCTGCAAGTCTTCCACAAATGTATTACTGCACGACTTGATAACATTTTTCTTTTGGCCTCTGAAATAATTGGCAAGTTTTGACTTCGGTTTGCGAACAAAATCGACATTATAGTGTTCTTCCAACGTGCCTGCGGCGTTAATAATGACAATTACCCTGTTAGACCAACCTGAAAACACCAAATACCTCAAATCCAATTTGCCCTTAAGGTGAGCAACCTCTGGAATAAAAACTACATACGAATCTCGACATCAACACATGAAACAACTTATTGATTAGAAAATGACTTTTCTGTCATATGAACATGTTGTAACAGACCAACTTGTTGAATAATACCGTGAACAGAATGACTAAAAAAAGAAATTTAGTGAACATTCTCAAAAAAAAAATATTACTTAGAAACTGGTAATCATACTGTCTTGTAGTGTGTATGAGTTTATTATATTTATAGTATTTCAGGCATGTTTGGGCACAATCGCCCACGCTGGTCTATACAGGACCCTTCTTAACTGGGTGGTACAGGGGTGACTCGGCTGTGACCAGTTGGCTACCATATGTCGTCGCACGCAGTCAAAATAAGTTTTTTTGCCTAATCAGGTCAATGGTATATCACGAAAGCTCATTATGTGTACAATGTACATTCACTAGATGAAAAATAAAGTACATTTATTTAGTATTTTTCTGGTGGGAGATATACCTGTGGCAGGGGGTCTCTGCACTGGAAAAGAAAGCCTGCAAAATCATGATTAAAGAACAAATATGTACCATAATGTAATAAATCTAATATACTCCACAAAAGCTCAGATTTTATCCTGAAATACTGATCATTTATCGACAAAATCGTTTTTTAAAGGAGCTGGAGGTTAAAATTCGCCTTCAGAGCCTAACATCGCAGTGTTCAGTTTGTCGACATAAACTTCATTTTGACCGGCAGCAAGAAATATTTAGTTTGATTCAGCCATGAGGCAATGGCATTGAGTTACATAATAGAAAAGAGAATATGTCATGCTGCAGTCCATTGAGATACTAGTAGTGAAGTACACTGAATGCATGGAACATTTATTATTTATCGCATACTTTATTATAAGTACAGGGTGGCCAGCAAAGAAAAAAAAGGTAACTTAGTTCAAATGTCAGTCCCTTCAAGAGTTAAAAATAAACTTGCTAACGTTTCAAGCACAGTTAAAAAGAAAATCAGATATAATTCACAATCGCTTCACGTTTCAAATGATATTGGTGCTACACTTTTGTTACAACAAAAGAATTAAAGACACAGATCAAAAGAATAAAAAAACAAAAAAACAAATTGACGGGCCGAGGCTAATGTGTTGGATGCACATCAAGCAGAATTTTATTGCTAAACATAAGTATTTAATGTCTTTAGTTGTGACATTAACAGAGTCTCCAGATATATGAAATTTGCAGCAGTTTACAGCTTTAACACTAGGTTTATTCTCGCCAAATTTCAAATGTATGTGATTTGAAATGTTGAAGATAATAAACTTTGAAAGAAAGTAAACATTTTGTGGTAAACATTTGGTTTGACCGCATGATATAGACTCTAGATAGTAACTAAATTCCTACCAACGTTTCTCTCTCTCTCTCTCTCTCTCTCTCTCTCTCTCTCTCTCTC
>JAWQUT010000227.1:252584-265699 GCA_033807755.1 Ellobium chinense
ATTTGATCTATATTATTTAAGACTTAAATTTCGCCTTTCACATAAAAATATGCTTTGAATCTGGTCTGTTTTGCCACAACCCCCGAATGGTGTATAATGCGTTTTGCCATGAAACCCTTCATATATACAAGGACGGAACATACACGGCCGTTCATTGCATTCACAAAACTTATCAAAGGACACAATGACAGATGGTATGCGTTTTATATTGATTCTATTTATAGCAGCAGTTTCTTCGACAAAAGAAAAGAAGTGGGAAGTTGGTACTTATGGATTAAATGTGTCCATATTTCTCTAAATTCAAATCTGGAGGAACATTGTTTAAAATATTGCATTTACGCTGATTTTTCAACCTCCCAATTTAATTTCATGTTCCTCAGAGCCCAGCAAATATCTGTTCTATCTTCCGATCCTCCAATATTCTAAAATGCATCTGTGCCTATTGGACGTGGCCTGGGATTTTTTTTTACTGGTATTTGGCAATGTCACTTTAATTATTAATACTTCGTTCATTGTTCCTTGTATAATAAGATTGTATTTTTTTATTTTCCTACATTACAGCAGTCTGTACGGCGTTTTATGGGTGTTTTTCTGAAGAGTCACATCTTCCCAACACAAAAGCACAACAAGAAAAGAGAGCTGCGAGCTAGGACATACCTTTAACCCTCTAGTGCCCAGCGTATCAGTTCTGATACATTTGGTGGAACAAAGAAAAACCAAACCAAGATCATCACCCCACCATAATAGTGTGAAGTCGCATGAGCGGGCATTAGCCTGGATATGAGACTTATAAACCGCATTATTATTATCTATTATTACTATTATTATTTTGATGCTTGTTCCAGCATAGTGGATCCAGAGGTGATCCAAAAACTGGAGCTCGGACTTTTTGTGCCATTTTAAATAGGGCTGGGCACTAGAGGGTTAATTTAACACGCACTTGCAACCAGTATTAAAGACTAGGCTCGAGCTGACTTACACCCAATAACGATTCAATCAGCTGAACAATACCTTATTATTGACCTCGATGGAGAAATATCACTTTTGGTTACAGAATCCTAATCCAATTTCCTTCTTTGAGCCAATAAACTGTTTTCTCTTCTGTCACTTGCAAGAAAGTCCACAATCTCTACGTCTTCTTTAATTATTTGCAGAATTTAATGAGCTTATTAAAAATGATGTTCAAAATATAGATCTTGCAGTTCGTTTTCGAGCTGCGAACCGATGCATCGAAAGGTGTAAACAAGCTAACCAGTTTCCTTAACGACAAATGCTCCGCAGAGAAGGCCACACCGAAACCGAAGCGAATGACCCAAACTTCAGGTTTAATTTATAAAATCAGGAGAGAATGTAAAATAATTCGCAGGTAGGTTCACAAATCTAGGGCCCATTCTCCACAATCTGTCCAAAGGACAGATTTTTTTATTGTCTTCCTAACGCATGTAACAACATGTTATTTTCAGCCAACTAGAAATCTGTAACCTTTTGCTGCGATAACAGCTGTGTTTTTACTAATATTTCAGTTGTTTCCAGCACTATCAGGCAAACATTTTACAATATTATGCTTATGAGACTGGTTTACATTCTTTTCAAACTGTCGCTCGAACTGTAGCAAGTTTTGTTCCAATTTTCGATGATGTTTTCTTGAAATATTTAGTAATACATTGTTCTTGTTTTGGAAGCTTACTTGTCCTTCTGTTAAATAGAAACAATAATTGTGTTTTTGCTTTTTTTTTTTTAAATTTTGACCAATCAAAACCTGATTTGATGTATTTCTTGTTATGAACGACCAACATTTAAAACAAGCAACATGTTCAGTTCAGCGAGTCCAGTCACTTAAAATGACGTCATAACGGTAAGTTAGAGGTGGTGCAGTGTGGTTTTAATAAATGCGGGACATTTAAAAGCCTTAAAGCCTCATAATACCTCTACCCAGTCTATCAGACGTCAGCGCGAATGTTATTTGAAAGCGGTGCATTGTCACAGTATTCACCGCCTGAACTACTATGACAGATGTCATGCACAATTTGCTCCATTAGTTAGAGGAACAGCATGCGTGGTTCTGTATTCTTAACCCAGAAAAACAGTTTGTTTTTTTATGTTGCGTCATTTTTTAGTTCACTGTTATTTAAAAAAAAAAAAAAAAAACAGGAGGCCTATATACGTGGCCAAAGTTCAACAGACTTCTCCGCACAGAAATGAAAACAAGTGAAGTGTGACTTTTCTTCCCGCTCGGAGGCTGAGTCGATCTTCGTTACGTTTGACACTTTTCTACTTGCTGCAAGGTCAGATCAGCAGAATGTCTTATCGGCAAGCAGGCTGAACAGTTTAAAATAAACGCTGGCAAAGTTTCTGTCAAATCATGATAACATGCATTTAAGACAATTTCGAATTTTCATTTCGATTTTGAATTAGAGCAGAAAAAAAACAGCACTCGCTTTGCACTGACTTTTTTAGATAGGAAAGCAACACTGGATGAATACCACTACATATTGAATTGCCCATGTTTTGATAGGGAAAGGAAATTGTATGTGCCTAAACATTATCGAACTCGTCCAAGTATGACTAAAAATAAGGAGTTGATTAATACACAGCATCTACACTGCTTAAAAAATTTGAGTAAGTTTATAAGGATTATTTTAAGCACTGTAAAATCCTGAATTGCGAGATTATTGNTACAGGAGTATAGGATACCTGGATCTCTTACCGATACATCCAGCAAAGTCTAAAGGTCAGTTTTGTAGGTCTATTACCTTATTAGGTCCCCATTTTTTAGTTTCTTTTGACATTGCTGCACCTGTTGTGTGTGTGTGTGTGTGTGTGTGTGTGTGTGTGTGTGTGTTTGTGTCTGTCTGTCTGTCTGTCTGTCTGAGCGGGCGCGCGACTGAATGGTTGAGTTAGAGTTATTATATGAATAATGTACGAATGGCTGTCGATAAATTAGGTATGAGTAAGAGAGTGAACATACTGCTTACAATTGTTACTGTTCTGTTTGCTCATATACAGCAGACGCTGTTTGAGCTTAATAAAATTATTGTTATTGTTATTGTTATTGGTAAAAGTCACAAGATACCCTGTATATGAAACTTTAAAATTGGATGCTTTATCTAGATTACAGGTTGGAAATTTTACCACTGCTGGTGGGCACAACTGGGGCTCAGTCTGGGTGCAAATGCTGATTTTTGCGCCTAATACAGTAGAAGAGGAACTGCATGCGAGTTACGTACGAGTCAAAATCCAAATTGACTACTAGATTGGCTAAGCAGCTGAGTTGCACCTGAGGCTCAGTCAGGGTGCAAGAGTCATTCTTTGACATAGTAGAGTATACGAAGCGCTGCTTGAGAGGTTGACCTTTATAGTAAAACATTTCGAGTGGCTTGCGCAGGTCTTTTTTTCTTAGTCTACTATTAAACATAAAGGGCGATGAGAGCTGGCATTTCTTATATCAGTACCTCTGTGGTAGTCATCTGTTCTTTTTAGAACTGTATGAAGCATTCTTTTTCCAAGCGGTAGGCATTGACTATTTGACTACCATTACGCTACGCCCCTGATCAAGACGTCCAATGTTTGTGTGTATGACTCGCAAACTGGGCGGTTTATGCTCTAGTGTTCTTGGGAAAAACATTTCATTTCCATTTGCCCACTCGACTTAGATATAAATGAATATCTGGCTTTAGAGCTGGGGGACCAGGGTGCTGCACTGCTGGCGACCAGCAATGACCGTGTTATGTATTTTATTTGTTATATTTTTGTATTTACATGTATGATGTGTAATGTTCTATATGCTTATATTTGAATGAGATGTATAACACTGTATAACGTTGTAAATGAGTTTCCCTACGGGGGTAAATAAAAGTCGTATTTTCATTTTCATTTAACTAAAGCAAAGTCCTAAACATCTAACTTTAAATATACCTTGCCCAATACGAATCCCATAGAGTCCATCCATGTTGAGGTCGGAATAATCCTTTTCGAAAAACTTCACGGCTTTTTCCATGGCGGTAAAGACATGGGTGATCAAGGTCTCATCCACATTCTTCAGCTCAGTCAAGGGACCAGCGTCGGCGCCAGTGAGACACCACAGAATTAGAAGCATCATCGCAGTGATTCTGCTCCAGAGGTGCTGCCTTTGTTGGGTACCCTTCATGTTGTTCTGGCCTCCGGTGTTTTGTCTTCCTGTCGCGAGCATGAAATGGTTGGAATAGAAATACGAGAAAATCATTCAGAACTTCAGAGCTCAGCCAGTCTCCATTGCAAACAAATAAATAAGCAAAGTTCCAACCGACCGACCGACTGGCCGGGCGGTCTGCCAACCAACCAACCAACCAACCAACCAACCAACCAACCAACCAACCAACAACCAACCAACCAGCCAACCAGTCGCCAGCCAGCCAGTCAGCCAATCAACCAATAAACAAACCAACTATCCAACCAACCAGCTAGCCAGCGCAGCCAGACAACAAACCAACCGACTAACCAACTGACCAGCGAGCCGACTAACAAGTAACTGTATAACCGACCGCTGAAATGACTATCCAGTTACATCATAATCCAAGTAACCAAAAGATTGATATAGCGATTGACTGAATGACCAACTAACATACTATAACACGACACACTGACCAACTAACCTAGTGACTTTTTTACGGACCATTCGCTCTAATGACTAATAAACCAACAAACTTAGTCTGCACAGAAACCAGTCCACATAATCACACACAATAGGTCCCAGTAAACAACAACATTAAACCTATTTAAAGTAAGTCAATGACAGCTTACCCTAACCCTTACCCTCAAGCCAACTGGGAAGGTAAAAAATACAAATACATGAGATTATAATATTATTTCGCCCTGTGGCTGAGGGCTGTCACTCCAGATTTTTACCATTTCACTTGATTTTGATGTGAAATTTCACTAGACTTCACTTGATATTCTTTTTAAACCCTCTGAAACTGTATTTGATATTTTAAAATTTTCATTTAAATGCGTATGACAAATTATTAGAGGGGCAGATAAAACAATGGAATAAAGAACATATATATGAACATATAACAACAAAGATGAGAAACAATGTAAACTGTTTCACAAAACATCATCGCACAGAGACAACATACACATGAGATTGATTTGCACGTACATGAAACCTACTTGCTCTAACGATTTTTCTCTGAATGTTAGGCTAAGGAAGTGCGTAAAAAATCGGTTGTTTGTGTTAAGCGTAGTGCACATTGCAGAGAAAGTATACAAATAGCCAGTCCGGATGTTACAGTATTGCTTAATGGCGTGCGATGAAAGAGAGTACGTGTGAGTGACGCTAAACAATGTGTATGCATCGTCTAGTTGGTATGTATGTGACTGCTGTACGTGGATCTTGATCTATTATTATCTGTATCTTGTGCTGTCCCGTTGTGAATGTAATATACTCTGTTGCTGGGTACGTACCACAGTCGTGGTCTGGATTACAGTTGAGTAAACTTGTTAAACTTCTTGTTACGCTGAGTTTAGGTTTTACTTCGGTAGACTTCTTTTTTTTTTTTGCTGTACTTATATTAGTAGTCCATAAAATATTATTATTTGCCTCAACAATGGGCCAAAATGCCAAAATCTTTTAATAACTTTTTTTTTTTTTTTGGCTTTTTCACTAGTTTCCCATTTTTCGCATTAAATTTCTGCTCTGGATCATAAGAAAAGCTCAGTTTCACCAGATATGGGGAAAAATCATTAGTCGTGGCAGGTCTGCGCTAGCTAGCTCATCCAGCGGTCCACAGCATGTGGGTCTGAAAGGTTTACGTACTGAAGTCAATTAAAGAGAGAATCGAAGCATGACTCTCTTATGACAGCAAACCTTTGAATCAAGTCTTAATGGTGTATTTAGTTATTCTCATCCATTTTGTTTTGTTAAGGGAAGAAATTACCAACAATAGCGAGGAAAACACATCCAAGCAAAAATTCATGGATGAGAGGAGAGCTCTGTAGAGCTCTTGGTATCAACCAGAAAACTGAATGGCAAATGAGGAAAGAGAGAGAGAGAGAGAAAGAGAGAGAGGGAGAGAGGAAGGAGAGAGCGTTAGGGAAGAGAGAGACACAGAGAGAGAAAGAAAGAGACAGAGAGAGAGGAAAGGAGAGAGAAAGAAGAGAGAGCATATTACGGATAAATTAGTCAGTTTGATGGACACACATAGCACTAAAGAATTTTAAGAAGTGAAGAACAGGGTTGGGCAGAGCTGAGTTCATATGAACGAAGTTCGTGAACTTAATTTTAGCCCCTGTGAACTTGATCTGAGCTTAAATACTATTTTTTGACGAACTAGTCAGATTCTGAACCGAAGTTATTTTTTGGTGCTTGACTTGCCTTTTAATTTCCTACCTAAATTTGAGTTCAGTTGACGTCTATCTCGAAAATCAGAACCGAATTCTGATGTCAAAACCGAAAGGAAACTGACCGGATAGAATTTTCACAGAATTTTTCATTTTTCATAGAACTAAAGTAAACTTGACAGTAGGGCTTTTTCCATTTGGTGAACTGAACTTGATCTGAACTGATTTTTTTTTTTGGTGAACTGGCTCAACCCTGGAAGTGGAGATCCGCGATCGTCATCGCCGGTCGGGTGGGACCTAAAGATTTATTTAGTTTGAGTTAAGAGTTTTACTGCGCATCAGCACAGATACCGCTATAATGCTCCTTATGGACTATTTATTTGAGAATTTGCGCGTTAACAATGGCATCTCTTACTTATAGCTTTTATGGCTTGTTGACACGATTACCGTTTTCTTGCTCCTATATGGTTGCCAGACTAACTATTTGAGAGGTTGAGCATTAACGATAGGATATCTTACCATTGTAATAGTTACATTAGTGCATCAGAGCTGAATGCACACCTATAGATCTTGCAGTTCGTTTTCGAGCTGCGAACCGATACATCGAAAGGCGTAAACAAGCTAACCAGTTTCCTTAACGACAAGTGCTCCACAGAGAAGGCCACACCGAAACCGAAGCGAATGACCCAAACTTCAGGTTTAATTTACAAAATCAGGAGAGAATGTAAAATAATTCGCAGGTAGGTTCACAAATCTAGGGCCCATTCTCCACAATCTGTCCAAAGGACAGATTTTTTTACTGTCTTCCTAACGCATGTAACAACATGTTATTTTCAGCCAATTAGAAGTCTGTACCCTTAAGAAGGATGAGACATTATCATTTAGCTAAATTTGCTCTATAGACAGCAAATTAGACATTTTTACAGCATTGTAATTTGTACAGAGTTCATTGCTATTCTCAACGAAAATTTTATGAGGAGTTCAGTAACTCCATCAATATTGAGAGGCAAAGCTATTGTCAGGTAACCCAGAGCAAGCATTCAGAAAGTTTTGAAAATTCTTAGCCAGGCCGCAGTATCTTTATAAGACCATTGCCATGACTGGCGTCACTCTCGCAAAGCCACTCTCCGGAACGTAGCGCACAACGAAACTTGACATTATCAAAACAGTTATAGAATAACAAATACGTATGTGAGAAAACAAAAGTTGGAACGAAAAAAAAAAAAAAACCAGTGGCGTTATTCTGAATTCCATTACCATTACCTTTTTGTTAGAGGCACGATCTCATGACAGCAAACTCACGGAAGCGACACTACACCGCTTTGTTATTGTTACTGGCACGACACAATACGACACGACACGACACGGAAATCACAATACGGACAAATCTTAGTCTATAATTTGTATATATATGTACGTCAATTTCGTGACATACGTTCCGATCTGCTGGGCTCATCCACGTCCGATTTACAATGGCTAAGAAAGAATGAAAAACGTCCCAGCGACGTGGCGTGCCGTGTCCGGATGTTGTAGGTTCATACCTTCAGGAAAAATGCCCATAGTGAACGTTACCTTTCAAATGTGTTGTCCACTTTTCAGTCCCTTTGTTCCATTTTATATTACAGCTATAATTATTATAAAAAAAAACCCGGGATCACACCTACTGTTAAAGTAATGAGGTTTGAAATCTTGAATTAGCTTACGGAATAAACATCGATGAATTTTGAAAGCAAAAAAAAAAAAAAACACCAGAATTTGTTATAATGATGTTGTCGTCAAAATTAAACAACAACAACAGCAGCAACAACAACAACAACAACAACCACAACAACAACAACAACTATTGGGGGGAGGTGGGAAGGTGGTGCGGTGTCTTTCAGAGATCGACTTTTGTAAAACTCAAATCTTGGCCATGTCAACGATCAGTTTCTTAGCCTATCATTTCTGGGCTCTCAGTTTTTGTCCATGGAGATGCTTATAATTATCATCACATGCCTATCAACAAAGTGACTAGGCACTTTCTTCTTTCTTCCTAGGCTCTCTTTACTCTTATGCTTATCAATAATTATTAAGTGCCTGAAAGTCACATTTTTCTACATGGGCTCTCATTACTTCAGCGTTATCATAGACGGTTCAGATTTCTGTATTGAGTATAGTTTGACGTTGCATGTTCATTGTCATCTCTCTGGGTAGCAAAGGTTTCAAAATGGGCGACAATTCACTCCAATCTGTCTCCATCTGTCTACCCTACACTCCCTTTTCCCACACCCCCCTCCGTCGCACCCCACTCCTTGTAGGTTCTGGGGCAAATTAAAAAAAAGGTAATGGGGCGGCAAGAGTAACTAAGTGATGTATTGTTCAGCATGAAGTTTCTTCTTAGTTTGAGGATGAAAAGAGTCTTCAGAATGATAGATAATTACAGAGACTGACTAAATAAGTTACAAATCTTAACCCATTTCCACCCAGTGACGTAGATAGATTACGCCGATAATACGCACGGTTCATTTCCGCACTGTTGCACATTATCTGTAGAGCACTGCAGCATTAGTACACTGGGGGCATGGTTAGAAACGAAAAATAAACGATTTTTTTTTTCCTCAGAGAGCGGTTTCGATTTTTTTGTTACAGGTCTATAATTCTACTTTCAGTACTAGATCTTATAACTAAGAGAGTATGTTTACATTTTCGTCTGTCTCTTTCCGTTCACATGCCCCCTGCTCACGGAAAAAGATCAGAATTTGGGGCAAATCGTGGATATTTTAGGAAACTCGCCATTTTACTTTAATTTGGCTGGACCTATGTTTTCTTAGGCATTTTTGGGGTTTTTTTTTAGGGGTGAGCAAAGACAACCTAATCCCTCCCAATGTTAGATAATTGTATTTATAAAAATCAACATATCTCCAACTTAGTAGTAAGGTACTCCAATGTTTTTTGGCTGTTTTTTTTGGTCAATAGAGATTTCCTGATTAAGAATCTATTGGGTCCCACTCAGTAACTACTGAGCATTTTTTTCTCTAGTGTTGTTCAATGTGATAACTACACCAATCGATTTTCAGAGCGTTAGGTGAGAGGAGCCCGTAGACACTGATATTGCTATTGCACATTAAAAAGATAAACATTCGTATTTTATTCGTTAGCGTGAAATTGAGATTTTTCACCTACGGTATCGATACTACTTTTATATGTACAGTTTTAACGTTTCTCTCGGCTAAATTTGCATAGTTTTTTTTTTTTTTTCGAGATAACATTTCATTTGTATTGTCTCATCATAATGATTCATAAGAACTTTGTGCAAAATCCTTCCTCCTCCGCGTCTCCGCCCCTATTTCCTATGGGAGGGAAGAGGCTATTGACTTTTATTGACAGACCATGGACTACATGTCACAGATGTATATTCTGAGATGTTTAAAACTCAGATCTTCACAGCACTCCTTCAAAAAGACATGAAACTGCAAACTTGGCAAAGCGTGGTTGCTTGTTGGTGTTAGTGTGTGTTGGGAAAGTTGAGGAAGAGGGAGTCGGGTATGTGTCCTTGTTTATCAGTGCAATTGCCAGCTACACTTATCTATTGTCAGAACCTGGAAGTAGGGAACCATATTAATATGTATCAATGACAAACTTCTGTTGTTGTTGTTGTTGTTGTTGTTGTGGTTGATGATGCTGTTTTTAGTCAACAAAGACGTCCTGTTCAAGAAACCGTATCATGCCACTCTGTCACTGTTGAGTATGTATTTTTTTCTATGGTCATTTAATAAATAAAATGTGGTTTGTTTTTTTTTTCNGGAGGGTAAGGTAGGGATGAGGGGATACACCCTTTCCAATTAGAGAAACTTGGGACCGCAATTGTATGCATGTATTTATTTTGTATTACGCTCCCATAATTCGAATGAAAAGCAAGAAATAACGGATCTGTAATGAGTGTTTGTTTGAGGCTCGCGAATACGATAAATGTATAGCTGATTTCATAAATCTGATATCAAACCAACACGAGTTTCAGATCCTTTTTATCATATAAACTCTAACTAGTAAAAAAGTGAAATTTAATCGTATTAAGGTCTCTGAAGTGGCCCTCACCCTGTTTGAGATACATCAATCACAACTGATCTGGTTGGACCACACAGTTACGCGACACAAAGTAGATCCAAACAGCTGACAATCATCTATGAAATTTTAGACCACAGAAACACTGTGATAATTCAAGTACTCTAATTCAAATGTTTAACAGAACTGAAAATGAAACGTTCACGATGAACGATGACAAGCGATAAGAAAGACAGACTGATTTTTTTTTAAAATCTAGACGGAGGGAAACCTCACGACAGTGAAAAAAGTTACAAAAGAAATGACGTCAGATATTTACGAGGTTTCCAAGGCTTCCAATCGAAGAATTTGTAAACAGGTTAAAGGTCAAATTTATGTAACGTGTGACATACCAAAAAAATTATTACATACTTTTATGTCACCGGAGATAGGCCCTGTTTATATTATTATGATAAATCTTTCTTTGATAACTTGTCCGTGTCATCTGTCCACTGCTCACAATTTGTATGTCTAATATAACAGGTGTGATAATCAATCCTTTCTCGACCATCTGTGTCTATCCATTTTATGACGCAGTATCATTTCCATTTCCATGCTATAGGGGACATCTTAACAACTGCTCTGTTATTAGAGTACAAGATGTAATCTCGCGCTCACAATATCCGGCTTTCTTCTCTCTCTCTCTCTCTCTCTCTCTCTCTCTCTCTCTCTCTCTCTCGCTCTCTGTCTGTCGGTCTGTCTCTCTCCCTCTCTTTCTATTTCTCTCTCTCCCTGTCTCTCTCTCTGTCCGTCTGTCTCTCTCTCCTCTCTCTCTCTCTCTCTCTCTCTTTCTCTCTCTCTCTCTCTCTCTCTCTCTCTCTCTCTCTCTCTCTCTCTCTCTCTTTGTCAGTTGTTGTCATCAATGCAGATTTATGACAAAAAAGTAATTACACATCACCTCTGTACTCTTAATCCTTCCTAGCTCCCTCCAAATGAAATAAAGATATTTTCGGTGACATTCTTCCCCACACCGATCAAGAAATTTGCTTTTGCCAAGTCTGATTTTTTTTTGAAAGGATTCTTGTGAAGGACTGAATTTCCGAGATCTCAAAATGTACATACAAACCAGCAATCCATGGTGATTCATTACACCNAGTATTGTAGTCTAGATACATGGAGAACATAAAATAAAGAAGGAATGTAAGCAAGCTGTAAACACCCGGAAAAGGTGGAGTAGTTTTTTGGTGTTTTTTTTTTTTTTTGTTTTTTTGTATTTTGAACGTTTCTGACATAAGACGATAAGTGTGGCATGTTAATATGAAGGAATCAAATCATTTTGGGCTCCTTTTTTTTTTGGTTTTGATTTGAAAGTTCATGCCATGAGACAATAAGTCTATATACAATGTCTCTCCTCAAAAATTAACAATGGTAAAGACATCAATAATATTATGTAGGCTATTTGCCCATCTTAGTTTACAACGTAGCCTGCAAATTTGTATATCGGGCAAACTCCGTCAGAAATTTTAAAAAAATACAACCAGTCACAGATGTTGCCCCTTGATGATTAGATGCAGCGGCAAGAAACAATGCATTATATTATCATTGATAATGCAGGAAAGTGGAGGGGTTCCTAAGCTGTGTTCGTGGAGTCAAGAATGGTACCACAAACAAGTCTGAGAACCGCTGATGTAGAACCAAAGACTAAATGATTGGAAACAGTAATAATCCCAGCAAATTATACCAAACCTTAATACTAATAGGTTTGGCATTGTTTTGTTGATTGACTGGTTGCTTGCGTGCTTGCTTGCTTGGCTTCACGATGGCAGACAGGATGTGAAACAAGTAATTAAGAAACTGGAGGTTGCGGGTTCAAATCCCTCCAGAGGGAATCAAAAATCAGCAGATGGACACATGGGAGTCATAACCAACGTGTGGCCTAGCCCCTTTACAGTTTTAAGAAGTCAAAGGGCCAAATCTGGAGATTTTCTGATGCCTCGCTCTCCGAGTAATGAATTCCTACCTACCTAAGTTAAACTCAGAATGGGTGTGCGTAAAGTAAACATATCTTGGAGAAGACATATATTATGTGAATACGCGAAAGAAAGAGAGAGAGACAGACAAACAGACAGAGAGAGAAAAGAAAGAGATCGAATGAGTGCCTCTGTGTGTGCGTGAGTGTGTGTGTGTGTGTGTGTGTGTGTGTGTGTGTGTGTGTGTGTGTGTGTGTGTGTGCGTCAAAGAGAGAGAGAGAGAGAGAGAGAGAGAGAGAGAAAGAGAGAGAGAAAGAGAGAAAGAGAGAAAGAATGAAAGAGAGATAAAGGGAGAGAGTAAATAGAGGAAGCGAGCCAGCCTAGAGCTTATATTTTGTCATTCCAATGGTGATCGTTGTTCTTTGCCAGAGCCTCTATGTACATCATCAGTACAGCCTTCACGTCTTACACTGTTAGTTAATTAATTCAAATTAATTTCGCCATATGTTGTTAGAGAAGAAACTGGAAAATAACACTGCATGGTATCATAATATTGTAGTTTAACCCGAAATAGGGGATTTGCCGTGTCCCGTCAATTTCGGTTTAACCGAGTTCCAGAGTATTTATTGTGTCATTAATGTTGGAAATTGAAAACGTCCCATGCAAGGTACCCATACATACAACTAATACCTTTTCGCTGTTGGTTCTATTACTTAATGCATGGTTCCACCCGCGTCATTACAAGCCATTATCTGTGTGTGGGGGGCTGCTTAGACAATGAAGAACCGCTTTTCCTCCCCCACCCCA
>JAWQUT010000227.1:277532-308487 GCA_033807755.1 Ellobium chinense
GGGGGGGGGGGTGGTTTAGTATAATACTCCATAACGCCCAAGGAAAGTCATGAAAATAACAACCTTTAGGACCTAGATTTAGGGCTTTACTTAATTCATTGTTTCAGTTTTAGTTTCACAAGTTTATTTCTAGTGCAACAATATTACAAAACATGGACATGCAGCTACCAGTGGACAGTGCATAAGCAGACAAATGCATTTGAGATAGTAGAGCCCTCTGGTAACCTCTGTTTTGAAGTCCCTGCCTAAGGTACCCAAACATAGTGACTACATATTGTTACCTGAATACCAATGAATATTCCAGCCATCACAATCTGGGATTGAGGACTGATGAATCGAGGTCGTCTGTTGAACTTTGAACTGTTCCTGAAGATGCGGTAGATTCGTATGGCCTTCACGATCAACGGCGAGTACAACAGGGCAAAGCTGAGACAGAACATGAAGTAGAGAAAGGCGCAGGTCACGTGATTAGGCCTCGTTTGGAAGTAGATCACGGTGATGTAGCCAACAAATATGGCCACCATCTGCAGCGTGCTGAGTTCTCGACTTGCCGCTTTGATCACGCGATTATCCCGGTTCCGGATGTACGCCACAACAACAAGGACCTGGCAAATCATGGCCATCACTGCCAGACAGACCTGGATAACGGAAAGAGTGTCAGGGATAGATGAAAACGAAGGAGGGATAGAAAGACACGTTGTGTACTTCGTCTGAGGATCCGGCCAGGTAAATTCTTCGCACATCTCACATCCCGTGTTATTACGAACTAATCGTTCGTTGTCCCTACAGCGTCGACAATCCCAACAACACACGAGCTGCTTCTGAATCATATACTCGCCCTCGTCACAGGGTCTACTGCATTCTGACTCGGGAACATCCGGGGATGTCAAGCCATATCGCAGGTCCACTAGTCGTGGTCGCTGTAAGATATGATCCCATGATATTTTGTTCTCAGTGTAAGTTATGTTACCGCTTGAAGTCTCATACAAAGCGACAGGAATTTCGAGCAACCTACCCTTGGACGAGCTGCTGCCATTACGTTCCCATTCCATATTTTCCCATTGCATTTGTCGTATTTCATATTTTCCTATGAGATTTCCTTGAGCATCAAACTCTATCTTACCCGTAAAGCCATCAAATGAAGAATTCATCATGTATTTCAACAACATATCCCCGTTAACACAATCTCTAGCATTCTTTCCAGTGACCCCTGGACACACATCGCTGAGAAGTTTGTGCGTTGCAAGTGCAAATGTCAAAACACTGTCCATAACTAAAGATACCGTATTGGGGACGCCAAAAGTTCTGAAATCTTCCAATATTTTGTCTAAATCGCAGTCTCCCTGCTCAAAGGAACATTGACCTTGAGCTTCCCAAAAACCCTTGGTCCAAGGGTTTGACGTGGAATTAAATGTCAAATTGAAGAAGAAATCTTCAAAATTTGGAACTCTCTTAGAATAGTACATAAAAGTGAAAGTTCCGTACATCTCTTCCCAATTCTCTCCCTTGGGTATGAGCTTGTCGCTCACGGCGTCTGGACAGAGCCAGATGAACTCTCCTCTAGCTCCTACCCTCTTAGAAGCGGCAAACACTTGCAGCGCATCGGTGGTGCCGGTAAACATTAGGACAACTCTGGCCTTCGGATAAGTTAACAGATCTGCCATAATCTGATCATTGTCTGACTTGGAGGTAATTTTGTTGGAAGTGGCAATGCATATATTGAATGTAGGAGCAAGGTCTGTTATAGTTCTGAAAGCTGCTTCGCCGTATGGACCTTCACTGTAAACCACTGAAATATAAGACCAGCGGTTATGAGAGATGAATGTCAACATGGCCAGAACCTGGAGCTTATCGGGAGGAATGACTCTCATGAAATACGGATGGACGCTCTTGTCGCTTAGGTCATCATTCGTGGCCATGTAACTCACCATTGGAAGCTGGGCAACAGAGTATACACTGGACACTGCAATAGACGAAGGGCTAGACAGAGGGGCTAACACACCTATTACATCGAAATGTCTTGGCTTAACCTCTGATGAATTTGATGACGAAGAAGACGACGTCGATAAAGATGAAGATCCATTACATGAAGCCAGATCACACTGGGTGTCTTTCTGCAGAGGCAGGAACCACAAACACTGTGCTAGAGCGATGTTGTTGTTCCGACAGTAATCCAGAATGGCAAATCCCAGAGTCACGTTCGGCAAAATATAGGGATCTTCGTTAATCCACCGGACAACTGCTGCCACAGCTTCCATATACTGCAGAACCCAGAGATCTGGACGTACGTTTTTAGAGCACCAAAATCCAGTGGAAGGTTTATCTGTAACCGCGAAAAGACCACCGATGTTGATATCCCCCAACACTGCGTAACTTTCATGATTTAGGCCTGGAAAGTACAGACCTGGTCTTATGTACTCGACATCATCGTTATACACTGACGATGAGGACGATGATGATGATGACAAGATGAAGACTGTTAGAACCAGCTTTCCTATCATAGTCACGAAATGCTCCATGTTGCTCACTGGAAACCGTTAGGGATTGAAAGTGCCGAAGTGCTTGCTCTATGCACAGTTTGAGTTTGTTATGTGACAGATAGAGAAATGCAAGTCCGTGGTTGTGTGCATTTTATTAAGGCGCCTGTGATCACCAAATGGGCTTTAGTAGCAATCACAGTAACCAACCTGAAAAGAGAAAACACAAACTACATTAAATGGAGATTGGATGTTGAAAAGATTTCCAATTACATTAATGAAATTGCTATTCACCCGGTCGGTGTGCAATAAAAGGACATTTTTAAAAAAGGAGAGAGGGGCATTGAGAATAGTTTGTGAGGGGGGAGAGAGGGGCGAGAGACGGAAAAAGAGCGAGAGAGAGAGAGAGAGAGGCTTGGACGACCAAAAAAAAAATGTGATGTTAAAGCAATATAGTGAGTGAGTGAGTGAGTGAGTGAGTGAGTGAGTGAGTGAGTGAATGCGTACGTGCACTTGTGCATGCGTGCGTGTATGCATGGGTGCGTGCGTGCGTTAATGAACTAGTTAGCGGGTGAGTGAATGAGCGACCGAGCGAACAGTCCCCCTTATGAAGTGAACTGAGGGCGGACATCAGTCTTTTTCATTTGTCTGTCGATCCGTCTGTCTTATCCTTTTTTTCCTATTTTCAGAAGTCTGTCAATCCACCTGTCCACTTGTTCCCTATCAATTTTTTAAGCAATGGTTATATTGCATCATTGATACATGACCTTGTCGGCCTAGTGCATCAATCTATCAGAGTGATTGAGTCCCTTGTGTGTCTCAATTTTTGCGAATATAAAGGAGTGGCTTACCCCTGTGCACTCAGCTATTGAAATCTAGGTCTGTGATCATTTTCGCGGATTGCTCGTAACTCGTAAAAGTCAAACACATTTATTCGTGATCAGCTTGTCTCAAAGTTTCGTATCAAGAAATGGGCAAGGAAGATAAAGCTTAAGATTTAAAAAGAGCAAAATAATGAATTTGAGTTCACTCCCTTAAATAGATATTGGCATAGCCAGTAATGCCAAACAGTGCCGATGAATGAAATCTATTGGAGTTTCTAGGCTGAGTGCGTCCATGCGACCAAAATCAGTGCTTGCAGTTTTGAACATAATTTTGCGGGCGATCGAAAATCATGAAATAACATGCCCTTCCATGCTAATGCACAATGAGTAGAGAGCATAAACGTATGAACACGGTTTGTGTGTGTGTGTGTGTGTGTGTGTGTGTGTGTGTGTGTGTGTGTGTGTGTGTGTGTGTGTGTGTGTGTGTGTGCCTGCGTGCGTTGTCGTTGCTGTTGTTGCTGTTGTTGTTTTCAAAACAGTAATGCTTTAAAGTGCATGTTCATTGTGAGGCGTTCCAGAGTATGTTTCAATTTTCTCAGAGCTGCACGGAGCGAGAAAAACAACCCCAAAAATAATAACACGAAAAGCACCAACAAAAAATTGCTTCTTTGTGATAACATTGCTAGAGTGCATTTCCAGCTTCCAGACGTTACTCCTGAGAATGGACACGCCAAAGAATTCTGGAAGGGTCTGGGTTTACGTATATTATGAACGTCTCAATGGAAATGCCTGTTGTATGTCTTTCAAAATTCTTTTCAATTTTTTGAAAATGTTGCGTGCAAAGACTCGAAAGTGCTTATTACCGGTGACACTGTTTGCATTGGGAACTCAATATCAAGCATTTTATTTATTTGTTGCGGGCAGTGTTTTCCAATGGTTGCAACGGATTTCATTTGTGCGAGCCTGTGGACTGCAAAAGAATGCCACATTTTTAACCTCTTTTGTTAAAATTTAAACAGAACANCTTGAGTTCACTCCCTTAAATAGATATTGGCATAGCCAGTAATGCTAAACAGTGCCGATGAATGAAATCTATTGGAGTTTCTAGGCTGAGTGCGTCCGTGCGACCAAAATCAGTGCTTGCAGTTTTGAACATAATTTTGCGGGCGATCGAAAATAATGAAATAACATGCCCTTTCATGCTAATGCACAATGAGTAGAGAGCATGAACGTATGAACACGGTTTTTGTGTGTGTGTGTGTGTGTGTGTGTGTGTGTGTGTGTGTGTGTGTGTGTGTGTGTGTGTGTGTGTGTGTGTGTGTGTGTGTGTGTGTGTGTGTGTGTGTGTGCGTGCGTTGTCGTTCCTGTTGTTGCTGTTGTTGTTTTCAAAACAGTAATGCTTTAAAGTGCATGTTCATTGTGTGGCGTTGCAGAGTATGTTTCAATTTTCTCAGAGCTCCACGGAGCGAGAAAAACAACCCCAAAAATAATAACACTAAAAGCACCAAAAAAAAATTGCTTCTTTGTGATAACATTGCTAGAGTGCACTCCCAGACGTTACTCCTGAGAATGAACACGCCAAAGAATTCTGGAAGTGCCTGGGTTTACGTATATTATGAACGTCTCAATGAAAATGCCTGTTGTATGTCCTTTCAAAATTCTTTTCAATTTTTTGAAAATGTTGCGTGCAAAGACTCGAAAGTGCTTATTACCGGTGACACTGTTTGCATTGGGAACTCAATATTAAGCATTTTATTCATTTGTTGCGGGCAGTGTTTTCCAATGGCTGCAACGGATTTCATTTGTGCGAGCCTGTGGATTGCAAAAGAATGCCACATTTTTAACCTCTTTTGTTAAAATTTAAACAGAACATAGAGCACGGCGGTGGCTCCAAATCTACGACATAGTCTTGACCATCTCGGACTGTTCTTGTGGTTGGAAGAGAAAATTGTATCAACTGACCGAAAGTAAATTTCCGTTTGGCTTCTCCGCCAAAGCATAAAGTTTGGCTTCCTTGTAGACAGATGATAGTATCTAACATTAAGGCACTTTGTCTCATTAAGGAGTCATGAAGCTGGGAATTTGAAAATTAAGTTGTTATCTGTAAAATAATTACACGTTTTTATTTTTATTGATTTTTTGAAGTAGCTTTACAACTGATCAGGAAATTTCTTCTGTTTTATCGACCTTACACGAACACAACCATTCAAAACCTTCATTGCACGATTTGGAACTTCAGCAAGCTCGGAAATCCATCAAACGAAAAGCTGAAACAGAATTGAACGAGAGACCTTCTAAACTGATTTGTCCAGAAGCGGCAAAATTCTCATCTCTCGATACAATCGATGTCAGGCGCCATTCCAAAGCTGTTCAGTACCATCGGTCAAAGGCAAAACCTAAACTGCCATAAAGTATTCAGGACACCTTGGAAGATCTCTGTCACTATGATCACCCTTCTCTTAGGGAAGTGGGTGATAAAGAACAAATGGTGATGCTTACAAAAGCGGAGAATTTTCACCTGTTGGCCTCTTCGAACCATATTTGGAACATTCAAAATATGCCCGAAACACTTCAATTTTATGACAGTTTTAACTATGAAAGTCACGTTTTAAAATCTTCAAAACAGCAGCCTTCATTGGTCAGACTGGTGTGGGCATGTGAGGCAGATTATTAGAGAGAATGCAAACGTGAAAAAGAGGAACTATTAAAACCTAACACAAAGGTCTGCAGAAAATCGTACTTCCACATCATCGGTCTAAACACATAAGTCATTTAACCACTCGTAAGTCGAAACTTGTTGTTCGTGAATTGGTGTCAGTCTTTCAACTCTAATGAACCATGCCTCTATGTTTAACTTCTTTAGGACTGTAGATAGCGGTATCTAAATGTTTTTAATGTCATTGAAAGTAATCGATACCATAATAATATGCATATGGACGACAATAAAAAAAAAGTGTCCTTTGGACAGATTATGGAGACTGGGTCCTAGATTTGCTTGCGTTCTTTCCTGATTTTATTAACTAAACCTGAAGTTTGTGTCATTTACTTCGGTTTTGGTATGGCCTCCCATGCGGAGCACTTGTTGTTAAGGAAACTGTTTAGTTTGTTTACACTCTTCGATGGATCGGTTCGTAGCTCGAAAACGAAATGAAAGATGTATATCTTGAACATCATTATTAATTAGCTCATTTAACATATATTTTACGTCGTAAATAGGCCATAGCTTACGACTTCCCGCACAGAATGTTCCGAAAATAAAAGCACTCATAAGGGACGCTACTAAGCTTTAGTAATGAAAAGGAAAGCATGTTAAGATACCACGTATCGGATGGCTCTGGGCCATAGTTCTGAATGAAATCCATGAAAGCTTAGCGGTAATGGAAGGAACATTGTGAGCTCATTACAGAGGTAAATTACCACGCCGCATGCACGCAAGGCCCTAGGGCATACAATAAAATCGCACGCAGAGGGACAACTTAGGAGAGGCTATTAGAGATGAGATTTATAGTACGAGCTAATCATTAATATTTCAATTTTTAATGCCCTCTGTTGGCTATGATTGCCGGTTTACGAGCCACGTTTCGTCATGTTTCGATGAAATCATGGACGTGTATTCTTCAAAAGTGCATGTTTTTGAAAAAATTACAGAAGAAGCGTTGTTATTGTCATTACTGCAGTTGTTATTGTTGATTTGACAAGTTAAATGCATACCAGAGTGATCGCCCTATTAAGAGATTCTTAGAGGAAGTAAAAAAAAATATATATAAACAGCTCTTATTTCCGGCAAGTTTCTCAAGCCTCATTCCTACTCCATTACCACCCACTCCAAAGCAGTCGAAAAGTTATAGTGTCTTCCATTAGTAGATGGATCCTAGTATGTCCTTCCAGTATAGATATGGGTCTGGACAAGTTACCACCCCGCCACCCATGGTCATAAACAAAAATTATAATAATGCAAATAATATCGTGCTCATTTCAATGCTTAGTAAACGTCCTGCTCGACATAGCACACTAAAGGCTTTGTTTCACAATAATGAAAACAAAACTTATGGACTCTGTTATATAATAAAATAATGAGAAATCAAAATTCAAGAAATTCAAAAGAGAAACAACTGTGAGTCATGATCGAAGAGTGGTCCACCCCCCAAAGAATTCCTAGAAATCATTGGGCTCAAACACTTGCTAGATGATGATCATCATCTCCTGCCTCGCTCTCCGAGTGAAAATGTTTCCTATCTATGTCTCTGAAAACACATTTTAACACTAGTAGCGCTAGCTGATCCGCACTATGCAGTTCGCTGGCTGTGTGACCTAGTCTTACCAATGTTATAGCGTTTCAGCGCATACTGCCTGACGATTAGCACCTGTTGCCAGAATACACGCCTGCATAAATACGATCGCCGCATGTAGAGGTTGGTTGAGCGGTGCGTATTTATACTAATGCCGCACCGGACGGTAGCGAGCGCACGGTTGTATCAATACTAACACCGCATCACGAGGGTTAAGAAGTAGAAAACTTTGAACATCCAGGAGCCAGAATACAAAATGGTGGAGGATAAAACCAGAAATGCGAAGACGTATATTGCCCTAGCAACATCTAAAAGGTTTTCAAAATATTTGGAAATGACACAACACACCAGCCATGCTAATAATTATGCAGACATTGTGTTTCTTCAGCGGTAATCCATGACTGTGTGAGATGGACAATGCAAAAAGAAAACGAGAGGAGAATGTAAGGATTTCCAATAAAAATAAAAGGGACAAAGAAAAAACGAAGGGAAATTGATTTGCAATGTCATATGAATACAATGTTATATATTTCATTCATAACACAAAACCATTTAACAATACTCATCATACATATTGTAAATACACAATCTTATATATAAATTGGATGTCATACTCATTGCTGGTCGCCCTCGGTGCAGCGTTCTGGCACCCCCAGCTCTATAGCCAGGTACTCATTTTCAATCGAGTCGAGTTGGGAAAGAAGAGATAAGTGTCTTTCTCAAGCACACTACAACGTAAACCGCCCGGCCCGGAAGTTACACAAACAAACCTCTGACTTGACAATCTTCAGTTTCTGAGTACGACTTACAAACCTCACTGCCATGCTGCTCATTAAGCTCAAAATATCATAGGCGGCACTCGATACAAGTGAAACGCCCCTGAACAGAGTGGCATAAAGAGCTGCTAGTTGGTAAACATTATTGCGCAATGACACTCAAGATATTTTGACCCCATAAGGCTATATCAGGCGATAGAGATGCTCATAGGAGAGAGGAAAAGAAGGACCAAGACGCAGATGGAAATAAGATATCTGCGATTGGCTGAAGTACGCCCTAATTACAGTGTGGAGAATACCAACTGATCGAGAGAAGAAGATGAAGAAGGAAGAAGAAGGAAAAGGAAGAAGAAGAAAGGAAGAAGAAGATAATCCAAAAGAAAAAAAAAAGATAAAGATGATGAAGAAGAAGGCGATAATAATGATGATGATAACGATGATGATGATAATAATGAAGATGATGAAGTCGAAGACGAAGAGGTGGAAGAAGAGAAAGGAGTACTGGAAGAAGGAGAGGAAAATGAAAAAAAAAAAAAGAAGACAGAGGTGATAATGACGAAGCAGTATTTGAAGAAGAAGAAGGAAAAAAGAAAAGGAGAAGATGAAGAAGATGATGATGTTGAAAAAGAAAAGAAAGATGATCAAGGGAAAGAAATTAGAAATAAATTCCTAAAATATGCAGAAACAACACTGCTTTAAATCTCGCGTTAGTTTTATTATGACTTAACTTCAACTTTATAGAAGAATTTGTGAATGATTTGCCTTCACATGAGACCAACAAAAAGTAAAGATTAGAGAATATGAAAATTAAAGTGCGCTCCACAAGTACGGCAATGTGTCAACGGACACATCTGGGTGGGCGTGACCTTATGTCATAGAGTCTGCAGAGAAAACAGTTTAACGAAATTAAAATAGATGTGTAGTGTGAACTGTTTCCCAGTCAGTGATTTACGAATCCACAAGAGTTCAAATGCTATCTCGTTAAAGAGAGAATTAATTATTTATTTCTGCTACGCCCTTCATCCATAAATGTTGATTTCCCTTGTTGATGCCATTATTAATCTGCAGTCAAACTGCATAACTGTGATGAAATTAGAAATGAGTTCTAATTTACAATGCAAGATTCTTTTCATCCTGAGCTTTTTCTAAACAATATGTTTTGCTAGCACAAAGTACAAAGTGACTGTTCTTGTTGATGGAAATGAGATTAGGAAATAATTGTTGTGTCATGGCGTGGAATAAATAGCTGTGGCCAGGTGTTCTGTACCATTTTCAGCTCCAAAATCGTTTAACACAGGTTATTCGTGGCTATGTCTTCAAATTTACATGGTTCTTTGTTGACTTGAAACAGGCTAATTGCGCATTTGATATGGAAATGCAATTGGCAAGAAATAACCTTGTGTTTTTGTTGTTTTTTTTATACCAGTAGAGACAATTAGGGTTGGACATGTTCGTCAAAAAAAAAAAAAAAGGTATATCAGATTAAGTTCAGTTCTCCAAGGGGGAAATGCCTTAAAATCAAGCTTACCTCAGTTATATGAAAATTATGTAGCTTTCAGCTCAGATCAGTTTCCCTTGGGTTTAGAAATCAGCATTCGGCTCTGGTTTTCGAGGTAGATGTGAACGGAACAAGACGGGAACAGTTTAGGTAGAAAATTAAAGTTCAGATCAAGTACCCAATGTAGGGCTGCTATGTTTAGATCAAGTTCAAGTGAACTGAACTTATGTTCATGAGTTGCGTTCATATGATCTCAGGTCTGTTCAAGCCAGGAGACAGTCATATAACACTGACAGCTAATGATGCACACAGGAGCTTATCATGAGAGTGCCATTATCAGTTGTTATTTTTTATGACAAAGTCGATAATGAACAAACAGGACTGATATTTGCATTCTATTTTTTTTCCCCTCGTCAAAAACGTCATAAAACATCGGGCTATTTTTCGTAATGATGAATTGTAAAGGAAGATAACCAAACCATTTACATTTCTTCTAAAGAAGTGCAGTGCAAAGCATACAGTAGAACTTTGATAAGTATGCCATTGACGCATACGCAAAGGTCTATCTGAGTAGTGAAATAATATAATAATATATAAAAAAATGCACGTAACTTTCATATGATACCATCACAGCTTGATATAGGGATTCTCCAGTTACAACACGGGAAATGCTGCTTTCTGAACGTACATGTACGTCTAAGCGCGGTCTGGGAAAAAAGAATTTTGATGGCCTCCTTTTTCCATTTGTTTGGAATAAACTATCTAAAAATATTCGTAAAGCAAATAATCTAAATAATTTTAAAGAAACTTCTCAAAACGCATTTGTTCAAACAATATTTTGATTGACCGTGGCAATCTTGGGTGTGTGAGCTAAATATTATATAATGTTGATTTACTTCTCTATGTTCAGAGCCTGTATGTGCAGGGGTAGGCGCTATATACATGCTATGTTTTACTATTATCTATATATTGATGTTGTTGTTGTTGTTGTTGTTGTTGTTGTTGTTGTCGTTATTATGTACGCCACTCGAAACGATTAGCGAAGTGTTGAAATCATCATTACCGAATTCTCTCCTCGAGCTAACCTAATTAATACGATATCAGACGCCCGATTTAAAGACTATTCGAATCCAGTCTCAAAGGCATTAATTGAAAAATGATTATCTAAATCTGGTTACCTCTGTTTTCGTCAATCTGTTCATAGTAAAGTCTTTGAAAAGACATTTCTGTATCTATTTATTGAAACGAGCAGGTGAGTTTGACATCTGAGAGATTGTCAGCTTAAGAAAGTACATTTTAAAAAAGCAATTACCAATACATCGTTTATCTAACCTTGTTCTTTACCTCACTGACATTCAAAATGCTGGAATGAACTTTTATTCATCATCAGGCATGGTGGCTCTATTCGCTGAGACAGCCAGGGATCTAAGAAAAGTAAGCACTCTTTGTAATGTAAGGGACGTCTATGCTATATTTCTGAGTGTGGATCACTTTGGTAATGTGACTATGGTATTGCTTCACCATAACTAATGCTTTATTCGGGAGGCAGCGTGGCCATGTGGTTTGTGAGTCGTTCTCAGAAACTGAAGACTATCAAGTCTGAGGTTTGTGTGTATGACTCGCAGACCGGGCGGTTTACGCTGTGGTGTTCTTGGAAAAGACATTTCAGTTACATTTTCCCATTAGTCTGAGATGTAAATGAGTACCTGGCTTTAGAGCCCGGGGGAGGGGAGGACCAGGAGGCTGTTACGATGGCAAACTGCAATGACTCTGTTACATATTTCATTTACAATATTTTGTATTTACATGAATGATGTGTATTGTTCTATATCTATGTATTATGAATGAGATGTATAACATTGTATAACATTGCAAATCAACTTCCCTACGGGGTGCATAACAGTAGTATTTTCATTTTTGTAGTACAAGATAGAAAGGATCTCTTAGTAACAGAAATGAGGAATGAGGAAACACAAACAGATGGTCACACAAAGTAGGAAAAAGGAGAAAGTGCTGAAGAAGACAAATGTGTCGGCACCCATCGCCACTCCGTTAGTTCTGAATCAGGTAGACAGACGTCTATGACCTTCTATCTTTCTTACATTTTGTTATATGCATTTGTCTTCTTGAGCACTTTCCCCTTTATGTAACTTTGTGTGAGCATCTTTTTGTGACTGCTCACTCCTCATTTCTAATGCATTATTTTGCACTTTGACGTGTAATGTTCCATGTCAAATCTAAAAAGAGCTCTACCAGATTTTGGACATCAGGGTTGTGTTTCTGTTTCTTTCATGTTCGTCTTGCTAGTCCCAGACAGCCAATGAGTAGAGTCTAGACAATTTATGGGTGGAGCTTAGATGTTGCATTTGCGTTGTTTTAGACATTGCGTTGTTTTTAGACATTAAGCTGGGATCAATAAGATAGAGAAATTGCCTCTTTCTGAGCCGAATTTCAGATTATCATATCTTTTCTAGGACAGTTAGTGGTACATGTCTTGGATTATAACTCTCAGTGTCGTCTTGTGACCAAAAAAAAAAAAAGTACATATGCAGTGAATTTCCATTTCTGTCTGCGACGGCAGCGCAGTAGGCCTTTTCCAGGCATGTTTTAGCTTTTTCATATGCGAACTGACTGCGCTCAAACAGAAACCTGGCAAGCCTGTTCACAGTATGGTGGCACTTTCTCGAATTAACTTCCTGTTTTATGTTTCATTCCCAAAGTGACGGCATTTCAAACTTGAAGAAGAGCTAAGAAACGCAGCCCAGACCACTTGTGCGCCCGGATTCTGTGACTGAGTGTGTCAAGAATGGCTAGTCGCAATCACGTGGCTTAAGGTAATAAAAGATCTCATCTTTTATCAATATCTTGCAAAACAAGAGCTGGGGAATGAGTGGAAATTGAGCTGTGGGAACACAGCGATCAGTGAATTTAGAGTTAATGGGGAAAATAAGAACTTGGTATTATCCTGAAAAAACCCTCTCTTTCAAATTCACTGCGATGCGCGTAGAAAGCATAGGCAGGTGCATGACCGAAAGGGGGGNGGGGGGGGGGGATGCACAATTTCAAGAACAGACAGACAGACAGACAGACAAGCAGATAGGCAGACAGGCAGGCAGACAGACAGACAGACACACACACACACACACACACACACAGACATGACCGATGGGGGGTGGGATGCACAATTTTGAGAACAGACAGACAGACAGACAAGCAGATAGGCAGACAGGCAGGCAGACAGACAGACAGACAGACACACACACACACACACACACACACACACACAGCGGAAGGGATGCAGAGAAAGAGGGGAGAGCCATAAGGTGGGATAGTAGGAGAAATTAAGGAAAATGACAGAACAAAGATTGTAAGCTTACCTAGTATTGTCGTTGGACAGAGGATGAGGGGTAGAGTAGTGATGTGAGTGGGGGAGGAGCTCCGAGGAGGAGGGAGGGGCGAGAAGTGTCTGTTATTTTAGCAAGAAGAAAGTGGGAAGGGAACGCCTACTTTTTCTTCGCTCCTGGCTTCAGTATAGATCTAAGTTAATTGCCATTCCTTCTGATGTCTGAGGTTTATTTGAAAAAAAAACAATATCCCGACGCAAGCGCTAAGATCTGCAATGCTGCGGACAGATAAATCTTTTGTCTTTGATCATGACATGCCATCAGCTGAAATCAGATAATTTATTCTGACGGTCTTTGCACTTTTAGTTCCTGTTTCCTGTTGATGAAGAATAGAATTCAGATCTGGGGTAGTTAAAACGGGTCGATAACATAATGTTGTTGTTATTCACCCTCCTCAGACCCTGCCTCCCCCTCCTTTTTTTTTTTCTTGTCAGAATCATCGTTTCGGGTCCTAAATCTAATGTTATCTTCAATTTACTCTACTCCATATTTCTTCTTCTTTCTTTTAGGGTCCTAACCTTTAAACTTACTCCTTCCCCCTTACCCTCGCTCATTGCTATGCTATACTGCGGGAATGCTAGTTAAGCCTTGACCTGGGCTTGATAGTGTGTGTATACCTCACCGTTTTGTAGTCTTTTCAACAGCATCAGCCTATTAGTTTTTTGACTATGTGATGCAGCAAGCCTGTAAGATACACTTAATTAGCCTTGCAACCCATCAAAATCCAGCCAGTTTCTGACTAACACGTTTTTGGTATCACAATTATGAAAGTTTGTTTTGTTATCTGATGATATCTTTGAGCTCACATTGTTCTGGTCTGAGATGATACAGTCGTTTGCAGTGGCCAGGGGAGTCACAAATGTACTACGGGTGGCAATTTCAAGACATTTGCGGTTAAAGAACAGTTTCTCTCTTTGAAAGCAATATACCTCACCTCAAAATGATAATAACAATAATAATCATAATCATAATATTAATAACTCCAGTGATTTCCTATTACTTGCCAATTAAAATCAATATTAAGTGTCCGCTTAATTTTGCTATCGAAGATCCCACTCCGTGTTCGATATCCCGGATCCTACCAAAAACCACTTGCACTGGGTGTGAAACAAAACCTCATTAATGATTTGTTGCTTTTAGACAGAGAAATATTACTCATGGTATATTCACACTGTTTTGGTAACGGATGTTATTCCCAGAATTATGCTAATTCCGTTAATATCTTCTGTTCTTCGCAGCTCTAACGGCAAATTTCATGGTTTATAGGGATAGAATTACGCAAATAAAAGACGTTATTTGTAGCATGTGTAAATATGTATACTCCAGGGGCAAAACTTAAAGATGGGTAGAAAAGAAGTAAATTTTGAATTCTACAGCCAATCTCCCCGTCATGAATGACACCCACTGAACAGAGTCGTGGAATAGAAGACATTACATTAATTACATTAAGACTTGCAAACTAGTATGACCAAATATTAATGATCACCCATAGCAACATTACTGTCAGGACATTTAGCGTTGTCTCCTCCAGGTCGTATAAATGAAGACCATACACATCATTTACAGTAGCAAGCTGTGCTGCAGGCAGATTTCATTAGTTTCTAGATCACATCAGTCATATGCAATGACACATTGAGAGCAAAATGATCAATAAAGAATACGTACAAAAAAAAGAATATGTACGATAACTTTTCGTGAAAGACTGCTGTATATCATGTTCCTCCGTTAAATTCCTATGAGATTTACTAAAGTTTTGGGCCCTGGAATCACAATAGTGAACCTGAGAATTCTTAAAATGTTTTTGAGAAATTTAGAGACATATTTATAGTTGTCCCAAGTACATAAATACCCTCAATAAAACCTGGCCTCTAAATCCTACTATTACATCATGCTCATGTCACATTTGCCTATTTTTTTTTCTTTTTGGATGTTTTGAATTGTTTCCACTACTCAAATCTTCCTTTCGTCTCCTTATCTATTAATAAAAAAGTGAAAAGTTTTGATGTTGTACTATTCCCAATTTTTAAACCCACAACTACGTCAATATTTTGATTTGGGCAACAAGTTCTGAGTGCTGGATTTCTCAGAAAGTGACATAGGCAAATGTGGAATAAGCATGACAGTTGAACAAAATATGGAGAATCATATTTCAGTCACTATCTTTTTTTTCTTCCTATGTATTGCCTCCACAGGTGACAAAGACGGTAAAGCAGCTGCCGTTCTTTACTGTGGACAAACTGATATCATCCCTAGCTCTAGTGGTAAAAAAAAAATACTTGCCTGAAAGAAGTGCTGTGAATCTCCATATCATGCTTTATCACAACATCCTTTGTTGGAATTGACTAGACTATCCTGATATATCGGGTGGACAAGGAAAAAAAACTTTACGTTTACTTATTCCAAATTCGATTATTTAAAAGTGGAGAGAAAGGTGGAAAAAATCTTAAGCACATTAACAGACATATTATATCCTATAGAAGTTGCAAGTTTCATTGAGCCAGGCGAAATAGTTTTGTCACATCACAAGAAAAAGGTCAAACATTGATCTCCCGAGCCACTGTCTTAGCTGCACACTGGTTTTCTATTGTTAGACATATACTGATTTTAATTTTTATGCTGTGACGTTAATCTTAGCGCCTAGATATTTTGAAATTTGTCAGATTAAGAGATAATATATATATCTGTTAATGTATGCCAACATACAGCGACATTCCATTTTAATTGTCAAAACTGATATCTGTTAATGTATCCCAACTTACAGCGACATTCCAAACTGATATCTGTTAATGTATGCCAACTTACAGCGACATTCCATTTTAACTGTTAAAACTTATATCTGTTAATGTTTGCCAACTTACAGCGTCATTCCACTTCAATTGTCAAAACTGGAAAACTTTGTAATGAACAACAGTTCTTTTCTCCTTGCCACTTATTACAATTTAAGTAAACTAAGAAGCCATATGAATAAAGAGACATAACCAAATCTTACCACTAAAGACTCATTACATCTCATCGTTGACACTTGCTCTGATCTCTTATGGCATCAGCTGACTACAGATATTCATTATCTTGCTCGGAGATCTTTCGAATTTATAATTCACTTTCCCTTACGGCATCACGCTTGCAGCCATGTGGGCTGTGCATTTGGCGCGAGACACGACTACTGTGCATTCATCAAGGGTGGTGTCCCGTCAAAATCGATGATAGTGAGTTCTGTCGAGACTGGTCCTCAGCGAGAGTACTCACTTCCGAAAGTTGGATTAGTCGATATCGGGGAAACTTTCATTTTAATTCTATGTCGCTTTATTTTTGTTATTTATATGATTCTGTAAGAAGAAAAATCAAATGAAGTCCCTGATTCCCCAGTGACTCTCAACGGAGCTAACATATTTATGATTCATGCCAATAAAAACTAATAGTATCTGAGTGAATCTGTGTTGTGATTACCCATCGTTACCATTGATCACAAGGATACCTCGGTAGCTCTGACCAGTGAAATTCACGCTGTAAAGGAGTAATTATCCAAATAAATTATTATTATAATCATCATCATTATATACCACTATCCCGAGAAAATTTGGTGAGATAACACTGTCCAAATCGATTATACACAATATCGGAGAATAGAATATTCACAATATTGGATATTTAAAAGTATCGATTTTGAAACAGACAGACATCCAACTGGAACAAACTTCCTGCCGTGTGGCAGTACCCTGTCACTGGATGTCGTGTTGTGTCTGTATTTTGAAAAATCCATCAGTCCACCCAAATGAGGTCTCATGAAATGCACTCAGTGAGGCTACAAAATTGGAATACTTTGCCTTAATGGACATTAAATAATGAATTCGTCATGCAGTTTTGTTCCTGCCATTACTGTGGTTATTGTTTTTGTTTGTTTATGTTGATGTTTTTGTTGTCATCATCGTCGCTGTCTTTGTCTTAATTATTGATGTTGTTGTTGTTGTCGTTTTTGTTGTTGTCCTCGTTGTTGTTGTTGTTGTTGTTGTTGTTGTTGTTGTTGTTGTTGTTGCTGTTGTACAGAAATGCGCTAAGCTTTCCTTGTGAATATAAAACCTAGTTATCAAACTACAGTTCACTTTTCACGACTCAGACTTTCGTTAGAAAATTAATCAGAGGTGTATTCAGAGATCAACAAAACAGATTATAAATTTGAGCTGCATATTTGAACTTACTTACGAGATCTGACTTTTTAAAGTGACTTAATATTTCTTCCAGACCGCTTTATTTGCCCCTTAACCCTCCAGGACCCATTGTGCCATATTTGCCACGCGAGCTTGGAGAATGTATTATATTGTTAAAAGCCATAAATGACGCATGCTTCCTCGAAAAACCAACGTACCCTATGATAATTATAGTTTCTGTGACCACATAATGAAAAATGTACATATACGTTACATTCCTCTAATACTCTATTCAACTAAGCCATGTGAAGCTTTGCACAGGAAAATACGTTTTGCTCAGAGTATGTTTATTCTTGGGTCTTAAAGGGTTAAATTTCAAAGAGACAAAACCCCCCTCCCCTCCCCTGCCCCAACTCTCAAAATACATTAAGTGCGTACCGATCTACCCATCTTTCCAGCACTTCAAAGTTTGCATTACTTCAGAAAAAGCCAAAAGATACACTTGGGAAGTGTAGTTACTCTCATATTAAGTATAGCCTTTTTCTTGAAAACCTTAATGTTTTTTTCTTGAGCAAAAAAGTTAGTTACTTAATTTTAGATCACGGAGCTTTATGTTAGTCTGGTGTTATCAAGAGAATTTTAGACTCCCTTCTTAACAGCAACACCTACGTCTGTTTGTGTTTATCGCAGACAAATATAAAATGCGTAAACAGGAAAAAATATATATCTTAAAAAATACAATATTTAGGAGATAACAGTAGCAGCAGCCTTCAATGAAGACATTATTAAAAGTTATACACACATTAAATACCAATTATATTTGAGCTAATCAAACTATCTGCTCACAGGAACCTACGTCCACTCTTGCGCTCGCCTCTGCTACTTATATATATACTTAACCGATTTCCAGTTAACGAAGCTCTTTCTAATTTCATAAGAACACATAACACTTTGTTCAATAATAGTAGGCTTTCAGCAATCGTAATAATTACAATAATACTTCAAAAGTGTGGTGTTTCTTCATACTAATCTATAAAAACAAACCACTTTCGACTACAGTACTTAAGAGGCTTTGATGTCATGTTGTAGACCTTCTTCGAAGAAGTGTAAGTAAGCTTTGCTTTACAATAAACGGAAGAAGTTGATCACATTTCCAGAATCACAGAATAAAGGTAAACAGTTTGTTTACCCTTTTTCTTAAAACATTCGCCATCATTCTTAGCAAAGAAAAAAAAAACGTTCTGTTTACATCAATGACGATTTCAATCACAGCCTGAGGCAACGAACCCATTAAGAGCAGGAGAAAACTAATACGATTATAGTTAATAAATAAAGTATATTCAGCTTAATAGCCCTCCGGATAATTGCAAGATCTGCTTACCTGCAACATATCTCACGTAACGAAAGACTATATTTATGCAAAAAATATCACTGGGTAACAGGGGCGAAGGGTCCATATAATCAAATNCCCTGTTGAGAAAGCCAGCCTTCGCCCCTGCTGGGTAATTTAGAATTCCTTTTAACTGAAATATTTTCCAGTGCTCCCTATGAGTTTCGATTAAGCAGAGTTGACTGTACATAATTTCCCACTGAAGAAAAGAAAAAGAGGAAAAAGAAAAATACTCCTAATACCTTGAGTTCACCGCACCAGTTTTTTTCTGTTTACAAATTCCTTGCGTGACACACTGGGATTGAAAATCCAGAGACATTTCCGGCGGAAGAATTCACTCCCTTCCTGTACCGAGACTCAGGCTTTAAGTTCTTGTTTCTCTCATGATTAGTCGTTGACCAAGGTGGAATGGCTGTAGAGGGGGGTGGGAGGAGGTATTGGGGTTTTGTGCCCATCAAGGTTTACGCCCCTGTTTAACCTCCTCTTGTGTTAGGCTACGCAAACTTTCCGTGACTGTTATACTCTAAGAACGAGGCAAACATAATTTCTAATATGCATATCCATAAGTCGTCGACCATTCTACAAAGGGGCGTATGACAAATTTATTAGTTTTTCAGAGGAGCATTTTAAAGTTTCAGCGAGATTTAGAATTCATAATATACGCCCAATGAGTAAATGTTTGATATTTCCGAAAGTATTAGAGCTATCGATACGGCACTTCGTGTGAACATATATCTCGCTTTGAAAAGTAGTTTCACTTCAAAGCACACAAAAATGGGGCAAACGTGACCCCTTCATGAGATGGCCGAAGAGGTTTGAATTTGGGAGGTAGGCTAGGCATGCCACCCTCAGCAGCCAAAGTGTCTCATCGAATTTTCGACATGTCCTTCCTTTGGCCTATCCCTGTTCCATTCCTTTCCCTTATCGCGTTTTAGTTCTCGACCAATAGTTTGTCAGCTAACCATCATTATAAGTATGTGTGGGTGTGCCAGTGTGTATGGGGAGCGAGTGTGTTTGTGTGTGTTTGTGTGTGTGTTTGTGATTGTTTGTGTGTGTGTGAGTGTGTGTGTGTGTTTGTTTGTGTGTGTATGTATGTGTGTGTTTGTGATTGTGTGTGTGTGTGTGTTTGCGTTTGTGTATGTGTTTGTGTGTGTGTGTGGGTGTGTAATTGCGGTGTAGTTGATTCGACCCACGCGATCACCATCTGACAAGGAACTGTTACTAGACTAATTCAATTATTGAACACTGCAGCTCGTTCTGCGGAGCATTCACTCAATCGGAACTACAACAATACCGAACATTAACAAAAAAAAATAACAACAACCAAAAAACGAGAAAAAATATGTCGATGAGTTTCTCATCAAAAGCTAAATGAAATGTTTACCTGTTGTACTCTTGTGTGGCCGCAAAAGAATAATTAGGCTTCCTTTCAAGACGATTAAACGACGTGATCATTTTACCACCGAATGTTACTTTGTCACGAAATGACGCCATACTCGTCTAGATTAATGGTAAACGTAATGGCGGTAATGCAATAAAGCGTAAAAAGTGCTGTTGTTGTGGGAATGTGCTAAGAAATCACTAGAGGGAAGGTGCATACTCATAAACCCATTTTGATTGTTGCTGCGATGTACTCAGTCAATGCATATCTGCATNNNNTGGTAGTGGTCTCAAACTCCTGCTTTTGAGGCGAACGGGGCAGAGGCCCATTTTTTGGAGTCCACTTGCGACACAAAGTTTTCTACAACTTGTTTTAGAGTTGAAAAACAAAAAGACCTAGCCTAACATTTAGGCTTATTTTCATTTTATCATATTCATTTTACAGTACTGCCGCTCTATTTTAATCTTTTCTCCATTTTCACTGGATTTTGTAGTCAAATGACACTACATTGCATTAGATAGTTATTTTTAAAAACCCTCCCACATGTACTCCATACTTGACATAAAACATGACATATTGTTCAAAGGCATATTTCAAAAAAATTACTGGAGGTATAACGTATTAAATATACAAATCAAAAATAAAAAGATTAAAACATCTTTACTTAATAGTATCGCACAGAGACAACAAAAGATCGACCTACATACATGTATGAAACTTACATTTTTAAAGCTATTTTGGATAGGTTTAGAAAGAGCGTAAAAGACTGGCTCTTCGTATTAGGTTTGTGCATGAGCTGAGTATGGACTATAATTAATGGGCTGAGTGATCCTTGATTTTTTCTTTATTTACATAACTCAATGTTCAGTGTTATCAATTGCCCACATAGTGAGCCAAAATGCCTAGATAAAATTGATATAGAATAAAATATTGTTGTGAGCGCAGTTTTTACTAGACGTCCAGTTTTTACCCGTTTGGTTCATTACATCATCAGAAAAACAAAACTCCTTTTCAGTAGATCTGGTGGAAAATCACTAGGCGTGACCAAGCCGCATTTATTAGCGACCAACAGTACAAAATAAAAAATCTACGGAAATAAAGGATGCGAAGCGGGCAGAAATATAAATTAACAACCTCAGTCTGAGCATTCTCTCCCCTCCTCCCTCTCCTCCTGCCCCCCCCCCCCCCCCCCCNCAAGAAAAAAAGAGCCACGTGCCATTTTCATGGAATTCATGACCAGTTTGGCTCTTCACGAGCCAACATTGGCTATTTTTCATCGGCTTTTTTTTTTTTTTAACGGCATGGCTACTTGGCTACTTTTTGGCTGCTTCCTAAGGGTTGGATTTATATCCAATATAATTATGATACTGTACTTACAATTTCTGGACATTTCTAAGATAAAAGCAATGTACTTTTCATTGATCACCTGAACCCAGAGGACTTTGATTGTACAATTTGAGACTGAATGAGACATTATTTTATTTTAATGTCATTGTTTGCCATGTGCATTCCTCCTCATTTGACAGTTCTGAATATTAGATTTGTTTGTCATTATTTTCAATTTTAAAAATCTGGCAGCTGTTTTGGTTACCTTTGAAGGTATCAATGGCAATATTTTGGTTATTTTTAAATTTTGGTATGGCTTCTTCAAAGAATCGCAACCGGCAATGCTGAACTCATCATTTTATAAAATTAACCTCGTCATGTCCTCAGGGGCAGATTTATTATCTGAATAACTCGAAAAAAAATTCATATTACAGGATTGCATTAGATTATTGTGACCTCGTTCTGCCCTGGGAACGTATACACAAAAAGCAATTCTTTTAAATAAGAAAAACGATGCCGTCGCCCAACCAATTACTACCCTCGATTTCTTTGAATTCGGTCGAGCAAGCCTTTCCCATCTCATTTCACAGCCAGACAAAACTAGATAGAAACGAGCAAACTTGATATCCATTACAGAATTGGTAGTAATGTTTCAGCCAACCCAACTTAATGACCCAATATACCGGATTGGACGCGTTTTCTCGTTTGTGTAATTACTTCTGTTTGTTTGCCCATGGACAAAATCCTGGTACTATGTAAATATTGCACAGTCATTAGCTAAGCGTATTATGTAATCTATTCCTCTACCTCGGGTCTCAGAAATACAATTAATACTAGTAAACACACTTTCGCGTTTATTTGAAGGGAGGTACTTGACAAGTCTATCCATCATCTGTCATGTATAATGACTTGATCACACTTTTCAGTTCTCCCACCATCTCTCCTTCCCACCAACCACTCCAACCAGTAGTTTATTCAAGTGCATTCATTTGAGAAGTAAAGAAATAGCTTCAGGATAACTGCTCTTGGTATTTGTATTTTTCAGCCAACTTTATAAAAGTTGTTTTAACTTTTGAAGATTGCAAACCCAATCATATATTTTGAACTAATCAGTTAATAAAAATAATATGTGACTCGAACGCCCACTTTATTTTCAGTAAACCAGTTTGCTTCTTCTTCTCTTTTTCATCTTCTATTGCTACTACTACTACTGCTACTGCTACTACTGCTACTACTACTATTACTACCATTACCACTACCACTATTTACTACTACCACTACTCCTCCTTCTTCTTATTCTCCTTCTTCTTCTGTTACCACTACTATTACTACTACAACTACTACTACTATTAATACTACTACTACTACCACTACCAATACTACTACGGCTATAACTATTACAACTACTATTACCACTACTCCTACTATCATTGCTACTACTTCTTCAGATAGATAGCATATTATGCCTTGTTCTTACAGAAGCAAAAGAGAAATTAAAAATTAAAACAGTGAATGTTGCCATATTCTTTTTACCCGTAGGGATGCTACGCAGATTGGATTGCACCGATAAACGGAGGCCGTGACTAGATAAAGAGATATATTATGGTACAGGGGAAGAATGTGCCTGCAGGATAAGTTGTCTATGTTGACATCACATTTAACAAGTTTACTGCCATGAAGCCAAACCACAACTATGTTATAATTTAACTAGAACGTTATATATTTCGGTGGGAGAGCACAAGAACCATCAAAGCATAAAGTGGTGGTGGTGGTGGTGGTGGTGGTTATGCTATAAGTAGCAGTAGTAAGAATGGTTACAGTAGTAGTAGAACTACTTGAGAACTGAGAAGGGATCTTCAAAATATTTGGGATAAAATTCCACAAGCATTCAACGGCTGATTGGATCAGTGAGACGACGGTGCCAGGCTGTCATCGGAGCCCGGGGAGGACACACAAAGTACTGACTCTGTGAGTTTTCAATTTAGGGATGTTGCGCCCCACTGTGATTTTCGTGATGTAATTCAGTGTAAAATCAAATTTCTTTTTGTAGGGCGCAAGTTGAAGTCTTAGTAATAACAGTAGGTGTAACACGGGTTCGGTAGCAGTTGGCATAGCATTTTTTTTTTTTTAACAGTTGACAATTTAATTTTATTGAGAAACACTTTACAACAGAACAAAAATCAGCATGAATGGACAATAGTTAAAAAAAACATCTCTGTTTACCTGAGGCTGGATAAAATTATCACTTTTGTATAGGTAGGAGACATCCTAAATATAATGACGGAAAAAAAGAAAGTGTGTATAGTTTTCAACCTGGATTATAAAAGACGAAGTACACAAGATAGTAGTGTTATATATTTTCTGAAACGGCATTTTATTGTAATCATTGTGATACAGAAAGAAAATTGATTTACACTGATTTACATCACGAAAATCACAGTAGGGCGCAACACCCATAACTTGAAAACTCACAGAGTCAGTACTTTGTGTGTCCTCCCCGGGCTCCGATGACAGCCTGGCACCGTCGTCTCATTGATCCAACCAGCCGTTGAATGCATGTGGAATGTTATCTCAGATGTTTTGAAGATCTCTTCCCAGTTCATTCAGGTTTTGTGGCTGGTTTGGTTCAACAATGTTCGAACACTGGATTGGCCTGCAGTATCTACGAATTTGTCCCCAATCGAACATGTGTGGGAGGAAATGGACAGACGATTAAGGAGGCAACAAAAACCAGCCACAAAACCTGAATGAACTGAGAAGAGATCTTCAAAATATTTGGGATAAAATTCCACAAGCATTCAACGGCTGATTGGATCAGTGAGACGACGGTGCCAGGCTGTCATCGGAGCCCGGGGAGGACACACAAAGTACTGACTCTGTGAGTTTTCAATTTAGGGATGTTGCGCCCTACTGTGATTTTCGTGAAGTAATTCAGTGTATAATCAAATTTCTTTTTGTACCACAATGATCACAATAAAATGCCATTTCAGAAAATATATAACACTACTACCTTGTGTACTTCGTCTTTTTATAATCCAGGTTGAAAACCAAACACACTTTCTTTTTTTCTGTCAGTATTATATCACCACATATGAATGTGACACAGCCATGCGAACTCAGTCTTTTCATGTTAGCACTGACATTCGAAACAACAGTGGAATTCTGATAACACAAGTAGCCCTCTGACCTTCCTTTGGAGAGTGTGGCTGTATTATTAGGGGGTTTGTGTCAACCAGACTGCATTTTACAAAATGCAAAAACGTTGGGGTTGCTGGACAGGAACGCGCTGAGCAGAGAACTATGTGAAGCAATAATTATGTTCTACTGTATACAGCTTTAACTTGATGGAGATTGTAACAAAAACAGCTGGGGTCGTAGTTGTAATTGAGGAACGTTTTCCCAATAAGTCAGTAAAGTCCACTTTCCTTGAAAAATAAGTTGGTGGTTTATATAAACATGCATTTCTGTGTTCATTCATTCAAAGCCTAGCAAAGCTCAACATCTGCACGCCTTCAAATTTTGCGGCATTTTACGGTAAATAAAAATATATAAGTGATATTAACAAACATTCAGAGACCACATATTGAGATTTGAAAAAGACTCTTCAATTTGAGAAGACAACGAGATAGAAAGGGGGAGGAAGAAAATAATGTTACAAGATTGTTATTGGAATTAGCTTAATTAAAAAAAGAAAAACAAAAAATACAAAAAAACAACAGTGGCTCAATAAGAGAATGTAAAAGAGAATGGGTGAACAAAGCAAGGGAAAAAAAGCATGACACACAACAATAAAAAGATCAACAAGAAAAGTTAATGAATAAAATAAATACAAGTAGTAATAAAAAATATTTAATTAAGAACGACATGAATCTATCTTTAAAAAAAAAAATATTACCTTGTCCTGAGCCGTTGTCGCGATCAAGATTTTAATGCCATGCGATATCTCTCTCTCCTGGGAACGCGAAAGCCCATCAGACTACACTGACAGAATCTTTAAGTGCATATGACGTCATGCCAACGGCAACACGAAATTGCCGTGGAGTCCGCGTAACATGAAGAAGTTGCGATTAAAAAGAATTGCAATATTCAGTGGATTTGACAACGAAAACACAGCATTCTGTTATATCTTGACAGAAATGTGATATTGAGCGAATGTTGCCATTAGGTGATGTCTAGTGGCTTTGTTGAAAGCCTTGTTACTAGAGATAGTGTCTCTCTCGTGTCATTAAAGTGCAGCTACTATCGACTGGCGAATAATTATTGCCCTCGCAGGCGGTTGTCAGGGCAGACGGAGGAATGAACATTGGAAAATCTGAAGTTTATTAAGCGATTGAACCCCAGAGTTCATAAAATTGTGTTTTTTATTTTGTTTTCAACGTGAGTGGTACTGCTATAATATTGTATTTCAGTTTACGATCACTTTCCTGTACAGTTCTATTTCTCTAGCAGGGACTTTCAAACTGTGGTCCCTGAGGGTACACGAGGTTTGATCTTCTTCCTCTTCTTCTTCGTCTCCCTCTTTTCTTCTTCTCCTACCAATTTGCTTCTTCTTCTTCTTTTTGCATCTTCTATTGGTACTACTACTACTACTTCTACTAATACTACTTCTACTAATACTGCAGTTACTACCACTACCACTACCACTACTTACTACTACCACTACTCCTCCTTCTTCTTCTTCTCCTTCTTCTTCTATTACCATTACCATTACTACTACTATTACCACTACTCCTACTATCATTGCTACTACTTCTCCTTCTTCTTCTGCTTCTTCTTTTTCTTTTTCCTTCTTCTCCTACTACTATTACTACTACTACTATTACTATTACTACTATTACTACAACTAGTACTACTACTACTACTACTACTACTTTTTCCGTCTTCATTTTCTTCTTCTTTTTCTTCTTCTTCTTCATTGTCTCCTTCAAGTACCATGGTGTCTAACATAAGCGATGATAGACCTCCACTTCTGTTTGTTAACTGTTTAACATTTACCTTTGCTTTGTGTCCCCATCCAACTTGCCACGCCATCCAGATTTTTCCCTTCTGTGGCTGTATGCTTCATCATTACGTTAATTAACGCACTGCGATGACCACGAAGAACACTAAAAACTTATTAAATGAGTGGAACTTTATAAAGAAATGAGCTGCTTCTTTAAAGTAAAATGAATTACCAGCAGCTCATTAGAAAATAATTATCGCTTTGTGCCGTTCGAGATCTCGAAATAAAAGAAATTTCTTACCAATTTGCTGTGATAGCGAACATTAAGGCAGTATGTCATCATTTCTTACTGTAGCTTAATTAAGGGAAAATGTGCGTACCTTCTAGACTTAGTGGACTCTTGTGTGCTCACTAACATTGGAGCTCGGCAAAATGGTGGCCACAATCTACGGTTTCAGCTTTGTAAATATTTTAGCCACCTTTAGTCAACTGCCTTGTGTTGAAAGAGGATCGGTTAACGAAAAAAAAAAAAAGGCGGTTTCTTTTATTCTGTAGCAGGTCCTAAGCAAAAGAAGTATCAATTTCTAAGCAAGCCAAGATGGCTGCAAATTATACGGAAGAACAACTAAGTAATGCATTGACATGTGAGTGGTGTTTGCAACACTTTATCTTTGTCCCATTCATTAGCATACACACAACCATTGATTCTTGCCACATCCTCCTTCTTTTACTTATTTATTTTTTTTATTCTTTCTCTCTCTTTTCTCATTTCCGTCCCTCCCCCCTTATTTCCTTTGATTTCCTGTAGTTAAAGAATTGAAATTTTGTTATTGGCCAAGAGGCTAATAAAGACTGAATCTTAAACCGTGAATTAAAAGGTATTCTCGTTGTTTCTGTACCACACATATTCAATACCACTGATAGTTTATTCACTTTTCAGCATGTTCGAAGACTTCATGCCTGTACGCTCTAGACAATTTCTTTTTTTGACAGCTAAAGGTCAACATTACTATCGAAGTCTCACTACATTACATGAGAATGAGTTGTCGGGGTACTTTTCTCCGAGTTTAAGGCTGAGCAGATGTGCCAGTTTAAAAACCCTTGCTCTGATGCAACCTTTGAGAATTCATTTACACCAGTTTTGCAATTCTATAAAAATTGCTGCCGACAAACTTCATGGCTGGTTGCGAAGGCAAATTAAAGAGAACAATTAATTGTGTTTCCAATTGGGCACTGTGGCTCCAGTCCTGAGTGACATTTTATGCCCTTTCTCGGGACATTAACCTGTATAAGCGAGAAAAATAAACAGAAAGGTCTTAGACTTGCCTGACAAAACATCAATGTTCAAAGAGCTTACGTGGCATACCACTATTGTTTGAACATTAGGCCTCGAATATGTAGTTTCTATTAAGGGTTTAACAGTCCTGGTCTATGTTTATGTCTTTTCACACCCCCTGACCCCCACAGATCAGAACCACAAGGGGGAGGGGGGGTTTAGTCTGTTGATTAGAAATGATGCCTCTATTCTTATGTTGATGCTAAAATTGTTTTCATGAATTCTCTTCTCGTTTGCAAAGGTCTATAAATGCAAAGTACGCCCATGTCATCTTGAACTGATGAGAAATTGTAAGCTTTTAGCATAATATATTAACACTATTCCATGGCCTAGTTATGCTTTGGTTTCATTATTTTTTTTAAAAACAGGTTAGCGTGATCTTGCACACAAAACAACAAAGGACTGAATTAATAGGTAAAGTTAATGTCAACAAGAGAGCTCCACAACTTTACAGAATTCATATTTTCTGAAAAAAAGGAATAGCAATACTGGGATTAAAGTCATATCAAAGCTACAGGATAGTGGATATGCATAGCTTGCGGCGCGCATTCTGCTTGTTGCATAATCTGGATTTCGAAATAATACTAATAATGATAACAATAATAATAACAGTAATAAAATCAATAATAAAATAGTTGATTCCAGTATCCTGGCTTATGCCCGCTCACGCCACTTTACAATATTTTTACCCCAGCAAGCCTGATGACTCTAACACTTTCTCAGCTCTCTGGGGAGCATATTATTATAGAGCCGCTACCATTCATTAGCATTGTGACAATATCTCCCACTACCGATAGGCAGGTATTTATTTTACAGACGGGTGGACTGAGGAAAATTGTGAGTAAAATGTTTTCCCAAAGCATTTACAACATGACCATGGTCGGGAATCGAACCCATGACTTATAGATCTTGAGTTCAACGCTGTAACCATTTGGTAACGCTGCTTCAAAACTCTGAAATACTTGTAGCGCATGCTGCTATATCATTTGAGCTCATTCATATAGCAATAAGTGATAATATCATTGCAGAAAAGACGACATAATTCACAAGAAATTTAACTTCCTGACGGATTCTTATTGCAGAATGAAGGAAACTGATTTACGAAGACATGAAATAATTAGCGGGTGTGACAAATGTGCGGTGAGTATGTAATTCCTGTGCGGGATTCAATAGTGGCGTGCGCAACCAAAGGAAATGTATTGCACATCCCTCCTTAAAGCAAATTGATGGTTGAAATTAGAAAATTATAGAGCACACTTTTATTGAAGTTAAGGCCCACAGAAAAAGAATAAATCTTTACTCGTTAACGAGATAACTACAATGTGCTTTTTAAAAGAAGTGACGCTGTGGAGGATTTATTTCAGTGCCCAGAGAAATGGGGAAAACAGTATGGCGTATGACATTTTTTGTTGGAAGAGAAGGAGGGGAGCTCAGATTGATACGCTTCCTGTATGTGTCCAGTAATTGTGCTTGGGAATGTTCACTATACGTCTTTGAAATATAGCAGATGTAGCTAAATAAACAAAGTACGAATATAATATGTGCCATCATTTGGTGGATTGGTTCAGCTACCCTTTGTGTTTACTCAGTAACTGTATAACGGACCTCTTGGAGGTCATTGCTACCAGCAGCACTATAAATGATATTTGCTTTGTCAGCTGTGGGCGGACCTTTAGTACTAGATCTTCGTAGTTAGCAGCAGACTGTACTTGCGATAATGATAAGATTACTTCTGAGGCTTTGTAAAATACACGTTTCTGCCCTACCATTGCGGCTGATTATTTTTTTCACGTGTTCAGTATGGTGTAGGACTTAGCAATGCCTTTTATGCATGTGTAGACAGCAAGGTAAGCACTGAGGGGAGACAACTCCAGTGTAAATCACGTTGCATTTATGTAGTTTACCAGAGGCATGATTTTGGTTGGTGAGGACTAGTAATGATGAAGAAGACAGTGTGTGTACCTGCTAGACGTTTGTTAGAAATGTGATGTCATTTCCGAAGACCAGAGGTGAAAGCTCGGCAAAATCGGAGCCACCATCTACGATTTCAAATTTGTAAGTGGAACTTTTTGTCGACAAAAATTAGCGGTGGTATATATTAATTATGTGAATTAACGAGGCAAACGTACATACATACATATATATATATATATATATATATATATATCAAACGCCAATCGCAAGTCAGTGCATTATTCTCATTTTCTTCCGCATTAGTCACAGCCATCTTGGCTAGCTTAGAGACTGATATTTCCTTTGCTTAGAACCGCCCACATAATAGAGGGACTGCCCCTTACATGCTGCCGCATGGACCAAACTCGGCCTAGATTAGAGGATGCTGGGAATGGAATATGCTTACGTTAAAGTGATACATAAGATTGTGAAATAAAACGGTTTTCCTGGTCACATTGTTTGCTGAATGCAAAATAAAGTTCAGGTGTATTTAATGCCATTTTAAAACATATTGTTACTGACATGACCAAAATGCTCCAGGCGCTCACATGATATTCATAATCTAAACACTATGTAGATCTAAATAAATATGATCAGAAGCTCCATTCTGAGCTATAACAGTGGCAAGACAATTTTTCTCACACAGCTAAATCAAAGTGTGATATTGATCTGGTGGTTTCATAAAAAAAATATCAAAACTATGTAACTGGCTTACCGATAGACTGTAACTGACATGACACGCATGAAGTAATCACCAATTTTTTATAGTTGTCTTCGCATATTTTGATCTGGCTACAAGCACACTGTTTTAAATAACTTTTTTCTAGATTTGCAAATTTTGATCTAAATTCATTTGATGGCTTTGGCAGTGCATTCTTCGCATCCCTGTGTAGCTGCAGTGACCCATAAAAGATGATGTGATAAAGTCTTTGCCCACATACCACTTTATGGACTGGGCTTTCGCCCTGTAAATCTTCTTCAACCTTGTCGTGGACATTTGTCTTGCACCAGGAAATTTGGGATTCTCCGCCGCGGGAACCTCATGAATAAAAATTCACCTTTTTCTATGTTGCTGATAACTTTCCCATATTTTCTATGGTTCAACGATTGTAGAGAGACAGTGCCATTGCTACGTTTGATCTTAGCCCTAGATGTGCATAATTTTTTGGAACTGCTCATGGCTACACACTGGCGGATCCGGAGGGGAGGGGGGA
>JAWQUT010000227.1:308838-324407 GCA_033807755.1 Ellobium chinense
ATCAGGGGGGGGGGAAGGGATGACCCCTCCCTTTTTTTCTTTGGTCCGCCCCTGGTTGCAAACACTGACAGACCTTGGGTGCAATCACCAAGGCTTCTAAGGGCATGCTTCGGAAGATTGAGCTGGTCTGGCTTCGTTCTGAATGGACGGAGCGTATCTGGATCCTCAAGGTCGGAGGAAATGTATATGGATTTTCTCGCCGGGGTACCTTTGGTTGGTGGGCAATTAAAGGCAGACAGTTAAAAATGAGTTGATCAAAAAGACACATTAACCCTTGTGATGTTCTAGTTGAACCACTTCTCACCTTCACTCCACTGTGCTGGATGCAACGGTAGGAAAAACTTCGCATGTCAGTGCCGATGGTGTGTGGCGCAGCCGGCGGTCGAATTATGCAGTCCGTTGTCAGATGATCAGACGGCATACGACATGTCCAACGGTCATTGTTATAACAGGTCATGCAGCCAGCGGGAGGCTAGACCCGCGATGCTTCGCGGTACCGAAGTTAATAGTGAAAATAAAACTTATAAACTGAGATTGTGGGTAGTGGTTACGTCTTCTTCTATAGTAAATGACACGGCAGTCTTTTACAATGAGAGATACTTACTGCATGCTGGCAGACAATTAGTATGGAGGGTGAAAGGATGGAGGGACAAGAAATTCGCACCTGGTTTTCACAAATTTTAAATTTGTGACATTTGATCAACGAAATATGAGATATGATGCTAATCTACTTATCAATATTCATTCTAACTGGCAGGAGCTTTATTCAGTTAGTCTACATAATTATAGATTACAGGAGTCTAATTGGTCAAGAGTATGTGGACTATTAAGGTCAGTAATAGCAGAGCATAACATCTTTTCTTTGGACAGATTGTGTAAAAGTATTTGTTTAACATGAAACTACACCGCAAATTCCTGAAATTCAGTTCTGAGTTTGTAAAAATAAAAAAAAAATATTGAAAGTAGCGTTTCCCAACGGCAACGGCTTCAGCGGGTTTCATTTGTGCAGGTCTGGAGTCTACAAACCAAAGCCAAATGTTTAACCCCTGTTTATTTACATAAAGATTGTGGAAACTCTAATTGAACGACCCCCCCCCCCCCCCCCCNCCCCCCCCCGGGCCACAGTAGTGGCACCAGGCCTGCGGATTACCACTGACCAGCTCGGAACGTTTCTGTGATTCAAAGAGAAAAATTTATTAAATGGCTCAACTGCAAACCGTCTTCAGAGATGCCAGCTACTGTCCGATTTAAAGTTACATTTTTGAAAAAGATCTTGAATCCGAAAACATTTGCTGTTTGGCTGGTCCCATTTCTCTACAAGCGTTCTGAAGTACTAAATAAACACGATTGTCTTTCTTGATATTTTTTTAATTGAAATGTTAGGTTTCCGAGACAAGATGTGAATTGTAGTGGTTTCAAGATCAAAGAGAAAATGTCTTACATGTCCTATACATTTCTGGTGGCACTGAAGTCAAAGCTCTCGATCTTTTACAGATGCTTTCCTCGGAATGGAGCAGCAGAACCACTTTGCAATCAATGACAACTCCAAAATCGTCACGCTTTTGGCATTTCCTTTATCAGCATAGATCTAGTGATGTGAAAAAATTGATCCAGGTACCGTATCAAAAGCTTTTAAAGATGACGAAATGTTCTATGCAGAGGCTGCATAATGAGACAAGGTCTTATAACATAACTACTAATTGTGTCTATTCACACGACAAAAAGTTCAGTAAACATGATGAATGTCGTAAACATCGTGGCCGAAAAGTCGTGCATGTAGTACATGGCGTGATTGCTGTGGCACGAAAAATATATAATTATTTGTTTTCGTTATCAGATCAAAGGTTCAGGCATCAGTGACGTTGTAATTAATCTGGCAATGCTCATATTTTTTTTATAGTTAGTTCAGGTTAATGAGTCTCTGTCCTTGACATCTTCCTCTCTCTCTATCTTTTGTTTATTTTAATTGGTTGTTCTACCTGTCATTCTCTTGAGCAAACATATTTTTGTGGAATGTATTTTCGATTATTTAGTTTTATCTCACTGTCATGAGCCAGTTGAACACTGCAGTGACCTGTCTTAATGCATTTGTTGTTTCCCTGACCAGTCTAGATGAAATTACATCAGCACAATTTGGAATCAAAGCTTAAACAAAGATAGGCATGCAAAGTAGGTGACCCCTATGCTCTCAAAATAGCTTAAGGCTCCAAGTGGGTCTTCTTGAGGAGATGGCATTGAGAGGAGGGGGGGGGGNGGGGGGGGTTGAGGAAAGTTGAGGAGGGAGGAGGTTCAAGCAATAAGATAGGGTTTAGAAGTTTACTTGTCAAGGTGCCACTTGTCAAACCCACTCATTTTTAAAAGTCAGATACTCATCTGTATTTTTGCTCAATGGGGATGTTTAACGAAACTTAGAGGAGGGACCACAGCAGATTTAAAATACTAGTGCTATACAGTGACATTATTTAGGTGTTTGTAACATGACTGGTAAAGACGAGTGGCCTCATACCCACTCTGCCATTGCATCTCTTCAGAAGGAGGAAGTGTAATTACAGTAATCTCCAGACTTAACACAACAACCCAGTCCCAGTTCTGTATAGTTCTAGAAGTTGACACATGGGACTTTGTCAAAGCTGTGGAGGCGTGAAAAGACGAAACGCAGAGGACTAATTATATTATTACCTCAAAATTAAATGTTCGTTTACAAGCATGTTATCTTAAACAACATTATAAGATATTGGTTGTACACGATGTTTCTGACAAAAGTTTTCAATTCTATAAGCAGTTTGTGCTTACTGTAAACCTAAGCTATTAGACGGTGTTCAGACAACTAGAAAAAAAAACATAATGCCGGTAGTATAATAATGGTGATAATGGTGAAATTGTTAATAATGAAGAAAGCTATGATGATAATAACGATGATAATGCGATGGTCTGGGTATTTTCTAATGGCCTTCAGTATAGCATTGTTGACACTACAAAGATGTGGATCATAAATACATTTCATGAGTAATGTCCAAGAGTCTTGCACATGTATTTAGGTCGCCAGGTGAGTCAAATTATCGAAAAAAAAATGTTCGTGGTGACTTAACAGAACCAGATCTATTTCAGAATTTGTAAATCGACTCACATCCATGTGTCTGAATTAATACACAATTTTCTGTGCTGTCTCAGGAAGTTTAGTACATCATTTTACAAAAATATACTTGAACAATAAAAGAGAATGAAAACACATAGCTAACGAAGATAATAGTGTGAAGTCGCGTGAGCGGGCATTAGCCTAAATATGAGACTTATTAACCGCATTATTATTCCAATATTCTTTTTCACTTCTTCATGCGTTGCTAACAATAATAATTATAAATATGATATCGATAATAGAAGCCTAGACCCTGATGGTGATAAAAGTGCAATGATCTCAAAGAAAATCTCTCTCTCTCTCTCTCTCTCTCTCTCTCTCTCTCTCTCCCTCCTACCCCACTGTTTCTGGCCTGTTGTTATGCACCACTCCCTATCGAAGCAACCGGCTGTAACTTTTCACACAATCTTGCACCACTTAGAGCAAAGCTTGGAACTCTTTAGAATGTCTTTGATGCTTCATCAATTTTATTAGACATGGCTGTTTTGCCACCTCACCGACTATCACATTGATTTCAGTAAATTCGAACTTTTTCATCACGCTCCTCGTTTGTTTTCCCCATTTCAGTAGGGAGACCGAAACAGTCCAAGAATGCAATATTACTGTCAAATAAATCATAGATCTAGATTTTAGAATTTTCTGTTTGGCCCTCTCACGTTTGGCGTTTTCCTCTCTCATTCTAAATAAATCGTCTCTAATATACAGAGTCTACCAGGCTGCATTACAGAGCTGTTTTTTTTCTATTTCCGGTTCTCTTAAGGACCGATAATATGGCAGATGCCAGCATTGTCTCATGCCATTTCTTGCTGTTACATATGCGCATGCTTGCCTTTGCTACAACGATCGGCATGGTATCCAAACTTTAACCCTTGTGGTGCTACGTTAGAACCAATGTGAAGCGGTTGTCGAATTTTGCAGCCCGGTGTCAGTTGATCGGCCAGCAGATAATACTTGTAACGGTCATTATCCGTCATTATGGTCAACACGCAGCCAGCAAGAGGCTGGACCGGAAACGTCTCGCGCTATTAGAGTTAAAATAAAGTATGCTCCTTTCTTTGATTTCATAAATTTATCATAAAAGACAGTTCACTTTCCAACAGAGAACAGTCAAAGTCGTCAGTCAGTCGATGGGCCCTGGAAGTAGCTGTTGAAGACTGAGGGCTTAGATAGTGAGGATGCGTCCGTTATGCTTGTGATGCGTCCATCATTAACAACAACATTAGCAACAACAACAACAAAGAAAACGACAACTTAAAAATAAGTTGTCTTAATAATAGGAATAATAATAATGTGGTGTACAGACTTTGATCGGCCTTCATCATAATTATTCTCTAAGCATGGTTTGACAAAACTTAACCCTAGCCCTTTTCTGATCCTCAGTCAACATATGGGGTACCCACCAGGCACAGACCTTACTTAGCTTTAAGTGTTTATGTACTATTTTATAGACAGCAGTGGCCCTCCTGCCAAGTTCCTCCTGTATTTCCTCATATGTTATTCTCCTGTCTCTTTCCACCAACTGTCGCACAGCTTCTATGTTTTCATTTGTAGTTACAGAGACTGGTCTTCCAGAGGAGGAGTCTACTTCAGTGGTCTTTCTACCACATGAAAATTCCTCATACTATTTGTAAACAGTTGATCTGGAAGGGGCAGACTCTCCCTGTTAGTTGATCCAGACATTCCATATCCGTTAAACCCCTTTTGTAGTCATATACAATCATTGCTCGAAAATCAAGAGCGTCTAGCTCCATTTTGACGTTCGAAGAGGGCCTTGCCTCACCTCACACTTTGGTCATAAAACATGTCATTTCTGTTGAAAAATTATGAAAAAAGAAATCCAGGTCTTATAAAGCATTTATACACTCTTCTGCCAAATTTGAAGCCAATGGAAGCAATAAAAATAGGTTAGTCCAAGCATATAAAAGGTATACATCGAATAAATCTCGTTTCCAGGCTAATCCCCGCTCACGGGACGTCACACTGTTATTACCCCCCTCATGCCTGACCACTCTAGGACTCTTTCTACACCTGGGGATCATGCAATGCCGCTACCATTACTTTTACTGACGCGGACGACTAGCAGTCTGACAATTATTATCTTTCCTGCCTATAGCTAGGTACCCAGTTTACCGACGGATGGACTGAGGATCAAGTGAATAAGAGGCTTCCCAAGACACTTACAGTACGACCAAGATCGGAAATCGACCATGTGACCTTTAAATCTTGAGTCCAACGCCGTGACTTTTCGGTCACACTGCCCAGCCATCAGCCAAGCCAGTTAACTGCGCACTTGTAGTCTACTTAATGATCCAATGTGTTCTGCAGATGTTTTGAGATGACTGTCTTCTCCATACTTGTCTGTGCACCTTTCATGTCACCCTAGATGCAACTGAGCTCTTTCACAACAATGTGATTGACAATCTGTAGAGATAAAGTTTAGAGTTTCCTAATTAAGATAATAACATCAAGAAGAGTACATCGATCCTTTATTTTTTTCAGTTTATGTGACAGAAACTGTCAAGAAAAAAACTGTTTTGAAACTGGTCATTGCCTGGCACATACGAACATTTCTACAGGAAACTGATTCTCCTCAGAAATATTTGCAGACAATCTTGATGAATCGATTGCTAATCACCTTGTAGTGCATTCGAACTCCAACTAATGATTAAAAGAGGAAAATGTCAATGTTGTGCCTGAAGACACAATCTAAAGGTCTGGTGTTAAGTTTTCAACACCCCAGTGGTCTGATTATCGGGGTAGTTAGAACTTTCTCTGATATCACGAGATTAATGCCGTGCGAGGTGTTCCAAGACAGTTCCTAATAAAGGTCTTGTATTATGCGAAATCTTAACTCCGTCAGACAGCTGGTTGGATGTAAGTGCTAGATCACCCTCGTTACGCCCCCGGAAGTATGGCTTTTGTGCTCGATATATTCGACCATGCTATTAAACTCAGTCCAGTCTAGGCCCATGGACGGTATGATTTGTTAGTGCACACGAAAACTCTGGTGATTAGAAGAAAATTGAAGTATGTACCTGAAGACACGAGCTAACGGTAAAGTTTACAACGTGTCAATGGTTCTGATTACATCGATAGTTAATCTAGAACTAGGTCTGATATAGTAATGCCGCGCGGGATGTTAGAAGTATAATTTCTTCTGCGTTTGATATTATTGAACCATGCTATTACACTCCATCCAATCTGGGCCCATAGACCACGTGATTTATTGGTGCACTCGAACTACAATGATAAATGAGGAAAATGTCAAGTATATACCTGAAGACACAAGTTAACCCTCTGGTGCCCACTGGTTCATATTAATTGGCAACCCAACTTCACGGATCCAGTATGTAGTATAACTGATGATGAACTGATACTTATTGTTATTGTTGAGTAGTCTGTCTTTATTTCAGTGTGAAAATTTGTTTCGGCCGCAAAAGAGCGATGTATTTTGAGTGGCATTTGAAGTGTATATGTGCTATTTCAGAATTTTCCTAACAGTATTTCCAAGCCTGGGCACTAGAGGGTTAACGATATAGTTTTAAGTTTTCAACACGTTAGTGGCTTTCATTAGGTTGGTGGTTAAAACTGTGTCTGATATCATTTTAATGCCACACGAAATGTTAAAATTACTTTCTCCGTGTGCGCTATATTCTACCATGGTATGATCATGCTAGGTACCAAAACGCACTCACTGGTATCCCTAACCAGAATCAACCTGTCCATGCAGGCTTACCAACTCGGTGTCGTTGTTAGCTCATCAGAATCGACTCCGCTTTATGGAAACATTCACTTACCGGGTACTCGACATTTGTTTTTNGGAGCATACAGTGCCGCTGCCATTTATAGGCGCTGATCACTAGCATTCTGACCATATCTTCCGCTGCATATAGCCAGGCACCCATTTTACAGACGGGTGGACTGAGGAAAATGAGAATGAAATACTTTCCCAAGGCACTTACAACAAGACAGTGGTCGGGAATCAAACTCACGACCTTCAGATCTTGAGTCCAACGCCGTAACCATTTGGCCACGCTGCTAGATAGTCATCTGTCTATCTATTTGACCGGCCTTCATTACTATTCAATGGGCATTTTTAACGAAAGTTGTAGGAGGGGGGACAGGAGATTGAATTTACTAATGTTACACAGTGACATTATTTAGCATTTGTAACATGACTGACAAAGACAAAAGGCCCCATATCCACTCTGCCATTGCATATCTCTTTGGACAGATTGAGTAGAAATAATCGTATAACATGAAACCACACCGCAAAAGTGCTGAAATTCAGTTTTGAATTTGTCAGAAAATAATTGTTGCAGGCAGTGTTTCCCAATGGCTTCAGAGGATTTCATTTGTGCGGGCCTGTGATCTCCAAAAGAAGGCCAAATTTTTAACCTTTTTTTCAGAAGTAAGGAGTGAGCAGACGCAAACAGATGCTCACACAAGGTAGGATAAAGGGGGAGGTGCTCAAGAAGACAAATGCAGAGAGAAAATGGAAGAAGGAAAGAAAGTGATGTGGTGGGAATCGAACACTACTGAGTGAAAAGAGGAAAAGCAGAGGACTAATTATATTAGGACCACAAATTAAATGTTCGTTTACAAGCATGTTACCTTAAACAACATTATAAAATATTGGTTGTACACGATGTTTCAATTCTATACGCAGTTTGTGCTTACTGTAAAGCCTAAGCTATTAGTATTAGACAGTGTTCAGACAACTAGAAAAAAAAACCAACATAATGCCGGTAGTATCATAATGGTGGTAATGGTGAAATTGTTAATAATGATGAAAGCTATGATGATAATAACGATGACAATACGATGGTTTGGGTATTTTCTAATGACCTTCAGTATAGCATTGTTGACGTTACAAAGATGTGGATTATAAATACATTTAATGATTAATGTCCATGAGTCTTTCATATGTATTTAGGTCGCCAGGTGAGTCAAATTATCGAAAAAGAATATTTTCGTGGTGACTCAACAGAACTAGATCTAGATCTGTTTCAGACTTTGAAAATTGACTCACATCCATGTACCTGAATTAATACACAATTTTCTGTGATGTCTCAGGAAGTTTAGTACATCATTTTACAAAAATATACTTGAGCTATGAGAGATAATGCAAACACATAGCTCATGGAACGAAGGTAATAGTGTGAAGTCGCGTGAGCGGGCATTAGCCTAGAAACGAGACTTATTAACCGCATTATTATTCCTATAGTCTGGCTTTTTCACTTCTTCATGCGTTGCTGACAATAATATAAATATGATATTGATAATAGAGGCCTAGACCCTGATGATGATAAAAATACAATGACCTCAGAGAAAATCTCTCTCTCTCTCTCTCTCTCTCTCTCTCTCTCTCTCTCTCTCTCTTTCTCCTACCCCACTGTTTCTGGCCTGTTGTTATGCACCACTCCCTATCGAAGCAACCGGCTGTAACTTTTCACACAATTTTGCACCACTTAGAGCAAAGCTTGGAACTCTTTAGAATGTCTTTGATGCTTCATCAATTTTATTAGACACAGCTGTTTTGCCACCTCACCGACTATCACATCGATTTCAGTAAATTAGAACTTTTTCATCACGCTGTACATTTGTTTTCCCCATTTCAGTAGGGAGACCGTAAACAGTCCAAGAATGCAATATGACAGTCAAAGAAATCATAGATCTAGATGTTAGAATTTTCTGTTTGGCTCTCTCACTTGTAGCATTTTCCTCTCTCATTCTAAACAAATCGTCTCTAAAATACAGTCTACCAGGCTGCATTAGAGAGCTTTTTTTTTTTTTCTATTTCCGGTTCTCTTAAGGACCGATAATATGACAGATGCGGGCATTGTCTCATGCCATTTCTTGCTGTTACATATGCGCACGCCTGCCTTTGCTACAACGATCCGCATGGTATCCGAACTTTAACCCTTGTGGTGCTACGGTAGAACCAATGTGAAGCGGTTGTCGAATTTTGCAGCTCGGTGTCAGTTGATCGTCCAGCAGACAATACTTGTGACGGTCATTATCCGTAACAATGGCCAACACGCAGCCAGTTGGAGGCTGGACAGGAGACGTCTCGCGCTATTAGAGGTAAATTAAATTATAATGCTTCTCTTTGATTTCATAAATTTTATCATGGAAGACAGACCACTTTCCAACAGAGAACAGTCAAAGTCGTCAATCAATTGATGGGCCCTGGAAGTAGCTGTTGAAGCTGAGGTCTTAGATAGTGAGGATGCGTCCATTATGTGTGTGACGGAACTGTAAACATCATTAACAACCACAATAACAACAACAACAACAACAACAACAAAGTTGTCTTAATAATAGGAATAAGAATAAGAATAATGTGGTGTACAGACTTTGACCGGCCTTCATCATATTCTCTAAGCATGGTTTGATAAAACTCAACCCTAGCCCTTTTCTGATCCTCAGTCAACATATGGGGTACTCACCGGGCACAGACCTTCCTTAGCTTTAAGTGTTTATGTAATATTGTATAGACAGTAGTGGATGAAAAGCCACGTTCCTCCTGTATTTCCTCATATTATGTTATTCTCCTGTCTCTATCCACCAACTCTCGCACAGCTTCTGTGTTTTCATTTGGAGTTACAGAGACGGGTCTTCCAGGGGAGGAGTTTACTTTGGTGGTCTTTCTGCCACATGAAAATTCCTGATATCATTTGTAAGCAGTTGATTTGGAAGGAGCAGACTCTCCAAATGTTGCTGTTAGTTGATCCAGACATTCCATAGCCGTTAAACCTCTTTTGTAGTCATACAAAATCATTGCTCGAAAATCACAAGCGTCTAGCTCCATTTGGACGTTCGGAGACGGCCTTATCACACCTAACACTTCCGGTCATAAAACATGTCATTTTTTGTTGAAAAACTATGAAAAAAAATGTCCCGATCTTATAAAATCGACCAAGCGACTTTTAAATCTTGAGTCCAACGCCATGACTTTTCGATCACACTGCCCAGCCATCAGCCAAGCCAATTAACTGCGCACTTGTAGTCTACTTAATGATCCAATGTGTTCTGCAAATGTTTTGAGATGACTGTCTTCTCCATACTTGTCTGTGCTCCTTTCATGTCACCTTGGATGCAACTGAACTCTTTCATAACAATGTGATTGACAATCTGTAGAGATAAAGTTCAGAGTTTCCTAATTAAGATAATAACATCGAGATGAGTACATCGACCCTTTCTTTTTTTTCAGTTTATGTGACAGAAAATGTCAAGAAAAAACTGTTTTGAAACTGGTCATTGCCTGGCATACACGAAAATTTTTACAGGAAACTGATTCTCCTCAGAAATATTTGCAGACAATCTTGATGAATCGATTGCTAATCACCTTGTAGTGCATTCGAACTCCAACTAATGATTAAAGAGGAAAATGTCAACATTGTGCCCGAAGACACAATCTAAAGGTCTGGTGTTAAGTTTTCAACACCCCAAGGGTCTGATTATCGGGGTAGTTAGAACTTTCTCTGATATCACGAGATTAATGCTGTGCGAGATGTTCCAAGACAGTTCGTAATAAAGGTCTTGTATTATGCGGAAATCTTAGCTCTGTCAGACAGCTGGCTGGATGTAAGTGCTAGATCACCCTCGTTACCCCCCCGGAAGTACGGCTTTTGTGCTCGATATATTCGACCATGCTATTAAACTCAGTCCAGTCTAGGCCCATGGACGGTATGATTTGTTAGTGCACACGAAAACTCTGGTGATTAGAAGAAAATTGAAGTATGTACCTGAAGACACAAGCTAACGGTAAAGTTTACAACGTGTCAATGGCTCTGATTACATCGATAGTTAATCTAGAACTAGGTCTGATAATAGTAATGCCGCGCGGGATGTTAGAAGTATAATTTCTTCTGCGTTTGATATTATTGAACCATGCTATTACACTCCATGCAATCTGGGTCCATGGACCACATAATTTATTGGTGCACTTGAACTGCAATGATTAAAGAGGAAAATGTCAAGTATATACCTGAAGACACAAGTTAACCCTCTAGTGCCCACTGGTTCATATTAATTGGCAACCCAACTTCACTGATCCAGTATGCAGCATAACTGATGGTGAACTGATACTTATTGTTATTGTTGAGTAGTCTGTCTTTATTTCAGTGTGGAAATTTGTTTCCACCGCAAAAGAGTGATGTGTTTTGAGTGGCATTTGAAGTGTATATGTGAAATTTCAGAATTTTCCTTCCAGTATTTCTATGCCTGGGCACTAGAGGGTTAACGATATAGTTTTGAGTTTTCAACACATTAGTGGCTCTCATTAGGTTGGTGGTTAAAATTGTGTCTGATATCATATTCATGCCACACGAGATGTTAGAATTACTTTCTCCGCGTGCGATATATTCTACCATGGTATAGTCGTCATGCTAAGTACCAAAATGTACTCACTGGTATCCCTAACCAGAACCAACCTGTCCATGCTGTGTCGTTGTTAACTCATCAGAATCGACTCCACTTTATGGAAACATTCACTTACTCGACATTTGTTTTTCGGATGCCTTAATTTTCGGATTTCATATCAAACTTACTGAGTAATTGCAGCCCCTTTTAATCAGAATGTTCTTCAAGCTTTCAGGAGTTCCTATTAAATGGGTTGGCTGTACCAGAGAATCATACTACCAGTTGTCAATAGATAATTATACGAGCTTCGTCAAGCAAACGTCCAACAAGAAGAACAGTTTGTAGTAATCGTGAGTTCCCAACAAACGAGATCTAATATTTTTAAAGGTTCGCCATAGGTATTAAAGGAGTAGAAAGACATGATGGGATATTTAGGTAATTTGAGTTCATTCACGCTGATCACGTCGGGGAGCGGCATGTTGTTTTCGAATTTGGGGAATAAAACATTTTACAGGGCAAATATTATCAATGTTTGCATACCGGTAGTTTACTGTCCCTTCAAACGTCAAGATACACAAGCACAAAACGGATGTTGAACTAGATAGTATTTGAAATAGTAATGGAGAATTAAACTTTTTATACTACACATATATATAAGTATTGAAAATCGCTAGTTTACTTTCCCTTGAAATATCAAGATACACAAAACGGACGTTAAACTTGATAGTATGTATTTGAAATAGTAAAAGTAATGGACAATAAAACATTTTACACTACATAGATAAATTTTGAAAATCGCTAGTTTACTGTCCCTTCAAACGTCAAGATACACAAAACTAAGTTAAACTAGATAATATTTGAAATAGTGCAAGAGAATAAAACTTTTTTTGTACGACATAAAATATATAAATATTGCAGATCGCTAGTTTTCTGTCCTTTCAAATGTCATGATACAGAAATCTGATATTAAAATAGATAGTATTTAAAGTAGTAAAGGATGTCCAGAGAGACCGAGTCAGGCAGTGTCATACGGCCATTTATAGGCGGGGCTTGCCTCCCCGACCTAACGATCGAATGGCACACCTTTAAGCACGTGACACTGTACTGACAGCAAAGCAGGTCTAAGATCATTCACCCCAACATAAACAAACTTCTAATTGCAGGCCAAAACCAGTACAAACTACTCTCCTGATAACAAGCTAGGATGCAGTCAGGTACAAAGGGCTTGTCAGTCTCAGACACAAGATCAGACAGTTCGGAACACAATTATACCTGACTCCACTTAATAGAGACCCCATGGCCTGACAGCGTAGAAAAAAGTGCAATAAATCGAAGAATGCGATTAAGCCCTGCTGTTTTGTTGTAGCTCTTGTAATTTTAGAAAATAAATGCGCTGAAAAATGTTGCTGTTATGCATAAAGTGCTGTTGAGCTGGTAGTAGGGGCGGATCGCCCAGAAATGTAAAGGAGAGGTGTGGAGTTCCCCCGAAATGTGAAGGTGAGGGGCGAAGTCTCCCCGAAATGTGAAGGAAAGAGATGGAGATACCTCCCGAAATGTAAATGTGAGGGATGGAGATGCTCCAAAATGTAAAGGGGAGGCATAGAGTCCCCTGAGAAGGTTGCAGAAGCCAAATTGTAAAAGTCTCTTTGAGCCATTTAATAAATATTTCTCCTCGGACCACAGAAACATTCCGAGGTGGCCAAGACTAGTCTGCAGATCTGGTGCCACCATTGTGCTCAAATTATATATGTTTATTGTGGGGGTCCTCCATTTAGATTTTTCACAACTTTAAATTATATAAAAATAAGTTAAAACTTTGGCCTTCTTTTGCAGAACACAGGCGCGCACAAATAAAATCATCTGAAGCCATTGGGAAACACCGTCTGCAACAATTATTTTTTTTACAAATTCAAAACTGAATTTCACCACTTTTGCGGTGTGGTTTCATGTTATATGATTATTTCTACACAGTCCAAAGGACAGATTTTATACTCTGCTTCTATCGACCCTGATAGTCTTGTTTTGTTGTTTTGTTTTTTTTTAACCAATTAGGCTCCTGCAGCCTGAAAAGTAAAGGGGAGAGATGGTGTCGCCCTGAAATGTAAAGGAGAGTAATGGAGTCGCCACCGATGCCCCGAAATGTGAAAGAGAGGAATAAAGTCGCCCCGGACGCCCCCGAAATGTAAAAGAAAGGGATTGTGACTTTGTTGACATCCCTCTCATTCTCAGTGACATACTGGCTTTCTGGAGTGTTTATGAGTTACAAATGGCTTAAAAACTAGATGACAGAGGAGGAAAAAAAAACATTTAAAACACAAGGATACTAATTATTTTGTTTTATCGTACAGTGGAACAAGACACAACACAAAAGTAACAATAAAAACATTAAAAACCACAAACTGATAATCAGTGAAGAGACCGTAAGAACACACAAACTTCAAAGCTTTGGAAGCCTCCAGTATTGGTCTAAGTTACTTGATTTTCTGACTAGAATTTGGATACCTGAGATGCAGACCGGTCTAACCCACAAAATTTAAAAATTGAATGATGTTTTTGGTGTGTGTGTTTGTATGTGTGTGTGTGTGTGTGTGTGTGTGTGTGTGTGTGTGTGTGTGTTGTGTGTGTGTGTGTGTGTGTGTGTGTGTGTGTGTGTGCATTGGAGGACATCATCCATCATTTTTTTTTACACAGTAGAGGCTCCAAGGAAAATACCCTTCATGAAAAAGGGCATGAATTAACTCATATGGCCAAAACTGAGGCTCTTTTTCCATGGCAGAATTATCTAACCTTGTTGGATAGTCCTCTCTTCCACAACCCAACCCTGGTTAGCCTTCTCTGCCACAAAGTAAGTGGCTTAGCGCTCTTTGCGATGCCGTCAAGAAGAGAGGGAAAAAAAAGATCCAACCACCTTCTCTGACACGTTTGGTATTTTGAATGCTGCAGATCATTGTGTAACAAAAATGTACAATATTATGTGTCATGATTATAACCTAATTTCTAAGTTCAGGTTGTTTTAATTAATACTGCACTAAATAACCCAAAACCTCACGAAGACAAAATCCAGAGAAGTCAAAAATCAGAAATGTTTTTTTCTGAATTCTTGTGCGTTTGTCCGAAATTTATATGAATTATGAGATATTTTATGAGTTTTTGAAAGTTATGAAGTGCACATAACTTAAAATGCGATTTTCTCGAAAGTGAATCTGTGTGGGTTAGATCGACCTGCTCCTCAGATATCCATTTGATAAGAAAAACAAGGACGCAGGACGAAATAATTAATTACCTTAAGCAAACAGTGAGTTTGGGCTCATGAGGTTGGAAAGAGGGCTATAAGCTTCAGCGGTAATTTTCGATTGATTGGTTAGTTAATTGATTGTCTAATTAGTTGAATGATTGCTTGATTAGTTAATTGATTGACTAGTCGGTTTACGATTAACTGACTGCATGCTTGCTCGAGTATTTAGTTGCTTGATCAACAACCCATGATTGACTGATTCTTTGATGACTGATTGCTCGATCGATGGACCGATCGAGATCCATAGATTGACCGATCGAGATCCATATCTATCGAGATCGATCAACCGATCGGTCTATCAATCTTTCGGTCGGTCAGTCGGTCGATTGGTTGGTTTGTTGGTTTATTGGTTGGCTAGCTGGTTGCTTAGCTAGCTGGTTGGTCGATTGGTTGGTTGGTTGCTTGCTTGCTTGCTTGCTTGGTTGCTTGCTTGGCTAGCTGGTTGGTTGGTTGGTTGGTTGGTAGATGATTTATGAATGCTTTTCTAACATCTTCCTTTAATGTTCGACCTGTTCAGTCATTTGTCTTTAGTAAATGTTTGCCTGCATACCAAATTATGGGCTTGAGCCTGTCTTGAGTAAACTTTGAATAATTTATGATTCCCCAACCCTCCGTTTCTGCATGTTTGAACAGACTTACAGACTCACATGTGGACAACAGTTATCCTAATCTTCTTTCCGCCACCATTTAACTCTGCATTACAGTACTTTCCCTCGGCTTCTTCTTTCAGATTCTCGTTCAGCCTGCCCCGCCCCCTACCCCCCCCTGCCC
>JAWQUT010000227.1:338474-353742 GCA_033807755.1 Ellobium chinense
CACACACACACACACGCACACACACACACACACACACACACACACACACACACACACACACACACACACACACACACATACAATCACATCCTCCTCCACCGACTCTCTCTGAACAGCTGACAGGGTGGCCAAGAGACAGAAAGCTTGTCTCTAGGTGCGAAAGATTGTGAGTTCGAATCCTGCTGGTGGCAGCTTTCACCTCAGGATAAGGATAGGACGAATCGTCGTAGTTGTGGATTGATAATGATTGTGGTCCCTCCTGGAGCTGTGGTTGGAGGAGGTTTATGGTGTAGAGGGACTTCTAAGTATGTAATTCTCAGAATTGTTCCTAGATGTCACTGTTATCATGAGAAAGAGAAGGGGCTTATTCATGTATCACAAAGAACATCCAGAAAATAACGGAAAAAGACAATGAAAACTAAAACAGAAGTTAAAGAACTACATGTAAAGTTTTATGTTGCAGGAGCCTAACTGGTTGAAAATCAAAAACTATTAGATTATAAATAGCAGGGTGAAAACGGGGACAGATTGTGTAAAAATATTCGAATAACCTCTAACCGCACCAAAAAAGATTGGCTGGAATGCAGCCCTGAATCAATCGCAAAAATAAAACAAAAATGCTGTCAGCAGTATTTTCCAATGACCTTAGTGAGCTTAATTTGTACAGACCTTGGTTCTCACAAAAAAAAAACCCAAAAAACTATCGTTTTTACTTTCTTTTACATTTAAATAAAAGTTGCTAAATATGTAGATCTAAATTAAGGATTCTCATTGTTAAAAATACATTCTGAGCACAGCGGCAGCTCCAAACCTGTGGACTAATTTTCATTATCTCTGAACGTTTCTGTGGTACGAGGAGAAAAATTTTATTGAATGGCTCAAAAAGGTTTTTAATTTGGCTCCTGCAGCCTTTAATGCTGACCGATGGTAAATGGAATATCGCTCTTGCTGGAGTGACCTTGAACCGGAGTGCATTGATGTCGATCCCGTAGCAAAGACCCCAAATAAAATCCAGTATTAATTAAAGTCTTGCGGCAAGTCACTCTCTGTCTTCCTGTTCACTTAGATTTAATGATGAAATCGTTACTGTATTTCCTTTGCTTTTTAACCGTGAAATTCTTCACGCACCACGTGCACTAGTGACGCACTACATGACATTTCCGGTTGTTATTTTAGCTCAAAGAACTGTTGTCGTGGTTACCGTGCTAGGTGTTTGGCAGGAGCGTACATAGAGGACAGCACAAGAACCCCAGCCCCCATCTAACCAAAATATAGTTTCCGCTCTGGTGCCCTCCATAGGAGTGTAAACTGTAAGACGGGTTCCTTTTCGTGTTGTATCGGCCAAAACATTTATAGGCAAGAATTATCAGCTTTAACTACATTTTTTGCACGTGCTGTCTTCCTCCCACCCCCCTCCACCCCCAACTAAAATAACATCTCGCCACTGGTATAAGCACGCGTATTACTCTTTAATCTATGCCGGAACAAGAATGCCTGCTGTTGAGAGAAATATAACAGAATGTTTGTTTGCCTTTGAAGGATGAAGTACACAGATCCCTACGCCCAAAGATGCAACACAGTCTAACAGTTGTTAGGGTACAAGTGGTAAAGACCGGAGCACTCATTTGCTTAATAAAGCCTCGATAAAGTGAGTGCTTTGGTCTAAATCTCGGCTGGGATCGTCCCCTATATAAAAACATTAACTAAGACTTCTCATTTCTGAGACTTGGGTCACTTGAAATCCCGAAGGAGATTTCAGAAAAGCCAATATTAAGGTTGCCATAAAAGTGTTTTTTTTGTTTTTTTTCATTTTTTATACGGTATATCATATGCAGCATGATACATGGTGGTCGCTGTTGCGTTAAACAGATGGTCACGATATGGAGGTCAATTTGGAAATATGAAACGTCGTCTTCGAAACCCCGTCTCCTCTGCAGGGATTCGTATTATACAGATATTGAGATGCTAATGTTTTGTTTTTTTCCACTCTAGATTGTATAAAATGTTTTATATCCTTCATTAACTTATCAAGGCATCCAATGCCAAAATATTTTCCACAAATAGTATGAAACTTTTCCTCCGAATCTGGACACATAGAAAAATGGCCCAAGACCAATTAAAGTTTGAGAACGTTGGGAGTAAAGAAGGTTATCTAAAATTTTAGGCCTTTACACTCAGTTAACAGAGCAACCTTAACCACCATGCAAAATCTACACACTTTATAATTGAGTGGCAAACCTTTGAGTGGCAAACCTCACCTATAATGAGTCTAGTCTATAAAAGTCTTTGCACCTTTCTAACCTTTGATATTCAAATCCAACCCCTTTTCCCCCTCTCACCGGCCAATTTTCTGATTTTATGCAGACCCTTATGGTTGCAGGAGCCTAAATGGTTAAAAATAAAATTGACTTTCAGAGTCGATAGTAGCAGAGTATTGCGTAGGAATAATCGTATAACATGAAACCACACTGCAGAAGGAATGAAATTCAGTCTTGAATTTGTAAAAAAATATATGTAGCAGGCAGTGTTTCCCAATGGCTTTCGCGGACTTTATTTGTGCGGGCCTGTCATCTCCAAAAGAAGGCCAAATATTTTCAACCCTTTTTCATCTACATTAAAATTGTGAAAAATATAAATGGACCTCCACTGTTATTATTTGAGCACCATGGTGGCACCAGACCTGCAGACTAGCCTTGGCCATCTCGGATCGTTCGATGGTTAGAGGAGATTTTTTTTTTTGAATGGCTCAAAGAGGCTTTTACGATTTGGCTCCTGCAGCCTCAAGCAGGGTGCTATTAGCTTATTAATACCTACAGCTAAACGTTGACTGGGTTCGACTGTACTCTTATCATTACTTGAGGGGATTTTAAGAGCGGGGGATTCTTTGGGGTTTTTTTTTTTAGTACATATTTTAAAGGTCGTGAGCACCTACACTACTGATGACCTGGCATAAGTAGAATCATTACATCTTGCTGTTACCGATATTGCTGCGCTTAATACTGTTTTCGATATCACGTCCATTGCACACAGCACTGCTTAAGTCAAAATAATCCATTAGCGCAGGTACGATATGGGAAGGATTTTTATAATAAAACGCTTCATTCATCGATCGTTTATTTTTTTTTTTCGCTTTCTTCTCTTACGTTTTAATCCTATATACTACTTTCATCTTTTAAGTTATTTGCCATAGTAATATAATCTGGCAAACAGGATCGGCATAAGCAAAAAATTAAAAAAAAATAAACATGCTTGACTCAGCCTTTCTTGTTTTGCCTCTTTTTCCTTACCCATTTTTTTGTTTTTTTTAATGCTTCAGTGAACCTTCCTTGTTTTGCCTCTTTCTCCTTCCCTTACGACGACTGTTGTACCAAGTTATTTCCCTTGGTTTAACCTTCTTCATTACGTGGACTGTGTTACGAGTAGTTATGTGCCCCTTGCTGACAATTTTGCCGTCCCTCACACCAAATGATTACTACACTCCTCCCATTACATGTTCTGTAATTTCCTCTAAGCTGTTACTATTCAAGCATTTCTTCTGCGTTTTACAAGGGACTGTAGCTGCGGACTTCTTTAGTGTAATGGTGCGTGGCTGTGCATCGAGGCTTTAAAACCTTTGATGTGCACGAGCAAGGTGGGTAGATCGATGTTTAGGTATTGAATAGTGATGCTTTTTTGGGTTGGCATCTCTACTAAATGCCAAAACATTGTTGCATGTGCATGCAAACAACATTTTGAGGAGATATTGACGGTACAAATGTACTGGCCAATAGTAGCCATAAATATGTCTGTATTTTGTAACATTGTTACAGCGGAAATAAAGTTGTGAAACTGGGAAACTATAGACTTCACTTTGTGTAAAACGTTGACCCCATGAACTAATTTACTCTGTAGTTCAATAATGTCATAATAGGTCTACATCTACGCAATATTGATTTCTTTCTCCTCGTTTCAATATGTCGATTAATCAATGATCTCTACTGAAAATATTATGCATGTCAACGGTTCTTTTTGCATGTATGTCACTTTTTTTTTCATTTTAGGCTCACACGTGCAATTTATAAAATTAAAAAGGACTTCGATTGAGGAAACCTGTAGGAGGCCCCTGTTAAAGCAGTGACTGAAGGCAGGCCCAAACTGGAAAAGGCTGGTGTATACTAGTGTTCTTGGAATCTTGCGCATGGAATTCGACCACATACTTTAAGATAACAATACGGGACACTCTGGGAAATGATCCTATTTAAAAAAAAAAAAAGTGCTGTTAGGTCTCGTTCTGGCGCTCCAAAGCGGAGGGCTAATAAATAGCTTAGTCTTGACATAGGCACACAAGGTTGACCTCTTTAGAAACTGGCTAGTCTACATGTAAAACAGCCAAACAATATTTATTAGCCTGCTGTTTGATCAGACTTACTGAATAATATCATTTAAAAAAAAATCTTACTTCATTTTGATACACTAAATTTAAAGAGCAGAACCTGACATTATTATGTACTGCCTGCCGAGGACGGAGGGTCAGCATATTGTATGGTTATATTATTCCTTTAAACAAGAGCACAAGTTTATGTAAAGAACTGATTTCTTATGCTTCAAAGACTTTTACTTGAGCTATTGGAATATTGAATTCTTTTTTCCCGACGGCCCCGACTTCAAAATGATGAGAGGTGGGAGAGTGTTGCAAGTCCTTGCGGAGAAGTTGTCTCAAGCCCATGGGGAGTGAAGTCCAGTTGAGATCGTCGCTAGCACTAAGGGGAGACAAGCTTGTCTCTGTACTTTTCTTGTATACGCGAGCAATGAGAAAATTACGGACTTGATGAGAGAGTACAGTTAACATAATTCTTCTGCATAAAGAAAGAAAAAAAACCGTTCACTTGAACTTTCAAGTCCAACTTAGAAAGTCACATGATCCCCTCAGGTCATCCCCCAGAGAGTTAAGACGAACAGGCACATTAATACGTAACAGCGGATTAACGGGTAACCTGAAAGCCAAGAAAGATTGGTGACTGAAGAGTAGTATTAATAATGAAATCAAACAATCTAAGAGCTCAAGATTTACTATTCTTCACACAAACAACTGTCGAGAGCAAACTCTGGGGGGACCTTGTCGACCTACAGAGGACAGTGGCCTTCATGGACAAGTCTGAATTGATGGCGTGACCGCGGAACGCTGTAGAAGAAGAAGAACAATTTCAGTCTACTCTACCAGCTTCCCTAACCCTCTTGAAACCACAGATAGAGTTACAATTGAGGGTTGCTTGTACAAGGCACGCTATCCCTTCTGTCTATCAACGGATACCAATGCTGGGCGGAAATGAGATCATAGGAATGCAATTTGTGAACACGTGAACTTCATTTCAGCTTCATAGCTAATTTGGACGAACAGATCTTGATCTGAACTGCAGCTATTTCGGATGCTTGATCTAAACTTTAATTTTCTACCTAAATTTCATTTCAGTTCACATCTACCTCGAAAATCAGATCCGAATGCCAAATTAAAAAAAAAAAGCCAAGAGGAACTGATCTAATCTGAAAACTACTCAATGTTCATGGAACTGAGCTAAATTTGATTATAGGACTTTTTAATTTTATTTTAGTGCACTGAACTTGACCTGAACTGACTTCTTTGGTGAAGTTGCCCAACCCTGGCTGACACCCAGCCTGCCCCCTCCAACTCGCCTGGGGGGAGGGCACTAACATTTATTATTAAACTACGCCTCTGTGAAACAATCCGCCCACGCTCATCCGGCCATTACCCCTTATTGATCTCCCTTGATCCCATTAGTCTTCGGTCATTGGTGGTATTACTATTACACTCTCGATCAGTATCTGCATTTCCAACAACGTTATAAAATTTTTATCATCAGATATTTAATTTCCATTATTAACCCCTTTCGCCACGTCATGTTTGTCGAGCGCTGTTATCGTGAAATTACCACAAACGCATTAGTCTGAACGGAGGTGTCTTTGTGTTATGGTGGTACGGGGCTTCAGCACGACTACACCTTTTTTTTTTTTTATGCGTCCCGGTTCATAAAGTATAGTCTATTTCATTGCATAGGAAATTAGATGCAGGGGTACGTCGGAACACGACCCGGAAATGCTACATTTGGAAGTACCATGTCCATCCAAGTGATGCTGAATCAAGGATAGGATGCACATACGTAACGGAGTGGTTAACGGGGTGGTCGAAAGGTCCAAAAGAGAGTGATTGTTGAGTCATAGTTCATACAGCTTAGGAATCGAGATCGGATGTGCTTCTTGCATCATTGTGACTTATTACCTTACTTCGGCATAGCCAAACAATGTCAGTATGTCAGTTTGGGGTGTTGCATGCACACAGTACGCTATTCCTTTCGCCTATCAGCGTCGGTCAGCTGACTTTGTTTATGAAATTTGCCGGAATTCAGGGCTTCCATCCCTAGCCTGACCCTACCCATCAGCATAGGGCTTTAGGAGAGCCCCATGTGATTGCCTCTAAATCATATATAGATCCAAATCTTAACTTAAAGCAACTTAGGCTGCCTAACACTGGCACCGCGTGCATTTGACTGATCACTTCCATCATGGACAATATTATTATACGACGCTCTCGCGTAACGCTCGGTTAGGGAGAAGATTAAAGAAGAACAAGCACACATGATAGAATTCCCAGACAATAGTAATATTCTAGGGACTGTCCTAAATTAGCTTTTTCCTCCCCAACCCTATCCCTTACCTTGCCCATAATCCTCATCTAAACTCTATGTGGTATATAGTGTCCGGATATACTGCTTAGGAAATTTGCCGGAGTTCCGACATCAATAAGAGTGTGGTCCAGTGTAGTGCAGCTCTGTATTACTCGGTGACTTTAGGTATTTTGATGCAAATACTGAAATAGGCCCATTGATCTTTTTGAGGCACTTAATACTCTCCTCTCCCGCCACTTCGAGAACAAAAGAATCGCCAGAAATTCTCCAAAGGGTTGAAGACTGCACCGTTCTGGTTTCAGCCTAAAGTCTGGGTTAATAGATCTATATATAGATCTACATTCCATAAAATAGGTTACATGCAAGTTTTGGCATAATTTTTTTTTCTTCAAAAGTAACTGTCACTTTTTAATGGCAGTATTGGAATATACGCGCTCAAAAGTGTGCGCGGTTTTTTTTTATTTTAGTTTTTAGATCTAGATCAAGGTACCTCCTGTTAATAACATGCTGCACGGGTTTCCGTTTTGTCTCTAAACATCTTTGTGGTATACGGCGTTATAGGTTACAGGTCTGTAATTGTATTTTCACTTTTGGGTCCTACTGGTTATATTTCATCTCCCCTTTTCCTTCTTTTGGCATGCCCTGCTTCCAGTAATAAGGGCTCCGGNGGGGGGGGGGGGGGGGATTTTGAATATCATGGGAAACTGTGTCCATTTTACTTTATTTTGTCACACTATTTAGCCCTGGGCTGGAACTGCCAGGTCAAGGGTGTGCTCAGGCGGAAGAGGAGGGGTTTGGCTTTGACCAGTGAAAAATGTAGACTCTGTTAACAAATAGCAACCAAGCTCAAATTTTTAATGGGTATGCTAGGGTTGGGTAAGTCTTAAAATTTGGGCCACATAATGAGCTTCAATCTGGTATGGGTCTGGGTGAAAGCTAAAACTTTGGGTTCAGAGGGCAGCTCAAAATGTTAATATAGCCCATAGAGGAAAACAGGGTCCAATCCCATTACAGGTCTGTAACCTATACGCCAATATTGACTAAATCCTGTTTGAGTTGTCTTTCGGTGATGGAGTCACAAACAATGGCGTTGCCTGCTCTGTAGGGTCGCACACATGGAAGTGGTGGGGGATAGGACAATACATTCACAAGTCAATGTGCAAGAGAAAGCAAGGGCAGAACATACCTCTCCTTTACTTTGTACCGACGAGCGACTCCACCGCAGATCATATCGTGGTTTTTATGGAGGACTAAAACTAGTAAAACACGCCTGTGCGATAAAAATCACAAGTAGACGAACACTACCATGACAAGAGAACATGATTTCAATTATTGTCTGGTGAAACCTGACAGATGTTGGTTTATGAGTTTCGTTGTTGTAATTTTGTATTTCTGATTGTGACTTGGCGACCGATATTTAATTTCTTTATAGCTTTATGAGTTGGTGATAGTGGCTTCAGCAGCCTACCATTGACAGCGTGTATGTATGTGTGTGTGTGTGTGTGTGTGTGTGTGTGTGTATGTGTGTGTGTGTGTGTGTGTGTGTTTGTGTGTGTGTATGTGTATGTGCATGTATGTATGTGTGTGTGTGTGTGTGTATGTGTGTGTATGTGTGTGTGTGTGTGTGTGTGTGGAGAGAAAGCGCCCTCAGAAAGCTTTACCATCATTTAAGCAAGGCAGTCAGTGTCAAATAAACATGGTGCGGGCCCGGAGCAACAAATTCTGCAGGGCCCCTCTAAGGCGGAAATGGGACTATTTGGGTCCTTGAGGGAAGCGGGGCTTTGGGGCAAATACTCCATCTGCCTCATGAGTAATGCAGCTCTGGAGGCAGACAGGGCACAGTCGAGATTTTAACAATCGACATACGTGTGTTTTATTGAATGGAAAGCGTACAACAGGCCCACATCACTGTCTCCGCCCATGGTAGATGTGTTTGAGGTCGCTGTAGTTATTAGTCGTGAAGGCTGAGTGTAGTGAGATTGAGTGATAATGGGAATTATAATGGGAATAATAACTGGAAACAGAGTTCTTATTTTGCATTTTTGCTTTTTCACCAGATTAGATGCCAAAATTTCACAAGATGACCTTAATTTTCATCAAATATTCAATGTTCACCTAAAACAGAAACTTAACACATCGCTTTCTTAAACTGAAATTATATTGTTTTATTTTGAGTACAAAAATTACTGAAACTAAGCAAACTACTTTACATTTTTACGCATTTTTAAAAATCCGGAATCCAGAGAAGTATAACAAGAAAACTAAACGCACACAGTGTGCATTCTGACATAGACCTTAACCTGAAATTAGACACAGTCTAATTAATAATCTGGAATGAGCACGCAAAAAAAATATAGGAATTGATTAAAGTTAGTCTAAATCCTATGGAAAGGAACCAGATCTTCGATCAATCATCTAATATAGATATTGTTTTCTAGTGCGCCAAAAACTGTGGTACCTTTGTCACACTGACTAGACCTATCTTGCTCGTGTGCGTTCTGATATAGGAATAAAACTGAAGTTTGACACAGTCCGATTAAGAATTTTGAATGGGCAATCCGATGAATTAAAAACTACAACTTAGATCTGTTATTTAGATATGTTGCTTTCTAGGGCACTANTCTTGCTCGTGTGCGTTCTGATATAGGAATAAAACTTAAGTTTGACACAGTCTGATTAAGAATTTTGAATGGGCAATCCGATGAATTAAAAACTACAACTTAGATCTGTTATTTAGATATGTTGCTTTCTAGGGCACTAAAAACTGTGCCACCGCTGACAATGAGGTTAAGTACGTAATTCCTCCTTAATCGAAAGGCTTTTTGATGTGCCCTAGGCCAATTTGCTTTTTTTCTGCCTTCTTTTTTTCAGGACTCCGCATTTTTGTCTTCTGCTTTACAATTTCGAATGACAGTTTGAATACAGACTTTTTTTTTTTCAATAGCTCTTTTTCCTTGATCATTTCTTTGTTTTCATCAGCTTATCGTAAAAACTCCAGTTTCTTCACCAAATCATCACAACTAGGTCGATTTCACCAGATCTGGTGAAAAGTCAACGGAAGTAGCAGACATGTTTGAAAAGGCTAGCCTGGGGTTTCGAGGATAAAAATAGGTAAAGTAGACTCCCTCTAGACCTTTTTTTTTTCATTCTCCTCTTTTTCTTTTATCATTTCTTTGTTTTCATCACCTTTTCGTAACTGCTCAGTTTCTTCACCAAACTATCACACACAAGTCGATTTCACCAGATCTGGTGAATTATCAGCAGGAGTGGCAGACGTGTTTGGAATGGCTAGCCTGAGGTTTCGATGATAAAAACAGGTAAAGTAGCCTTCCTCCCCCATCCTGTTGGCTACCGCTATTTACTTTAAAAAAATATTTAAAAAGTCAAAGAAGGGAAGGGGGAGGTATTGGTAATGGATTAACCGATTCTGGTTTAACCGACTTTCACTGTATGAGGAGGAAGGTACAATGAAGTTCGGATAGTACAAGAATGTCTATTCGGCAATAGCCGTTGTGAAGGGTTCAAGTGGGGTTTAGGAACAGGCCAAAGATTAAACTGCGACGGAATTGCAAAATGTAAACGTCTAACTGTCTAACCGCAGATCTTTTTGTTTACTATTTTGAAGGTAAATGAGACTGAAACGGTCGAGTAATTCCACTGCTGGAAGCCATACGTCAGCCTCCCCTCCCCNCACAATATTTGAACACGTATCTGACTAAAGAGTGAGGAAATGCTACATTAAGCACCCCCAGGCTACCGATTGTAGCCCCGGGAACAGGGACTTGCAACTGCTACCCTTCAATCCCCACCCGTCTGCACATAATTATGCACAATTCATCAATTCTCGTAATTCCTAACAGTTCAATGCCCCTAACTATCGACAAGTGCTCTATACAGTCACCTCTTCAAATCAAATCCTCACTCCCTGACATTTCGCCGAAGAATTTCTCTCTGATTACACAACGAATTTTTTCCTGGACACTTTAATCCACTCTCCACCGCTTTTGATTTTACGACGCGCCTAAGTTCCTCTTTTTTATTTCGCGTGTTCTTACCTCCTTCTCCGAAACTGTCGTTTGCTGTCACCGTTATTGATGATTCAATTAAAGCCCAGGGCTTTTATTGGTTAATCAATCTAAGTCGAAATCTCCGCACTCAGCCGAATCTAGACTGGTAGTGCTACTAATAGATTTATTGGGAGTAATTGAGAGAATTCACATTTTTTAGCCTTGTGTATTGGACTATGAAAGAAAGACCTTGGTTGCGACACTTGCTCTGGAAAATAAATATAATGGCAGCCAATAAACGGGATGGACTTGCTCCGATGGCAACCCCTGAGGTGCAATGCCTCATCAACAAGTCTCTGAAAATTATTTGGGTGCAAAAAAAAAAAAGATGGGGCCAATTGACATTGTACTCAAGAGACTGAGCATTAACGAAAGGATCCCTTACCATCTAAGAATAACATTAGAGCACCGGTGTTGAGTGCCCCCCCTTAGGAGCGTTCAACATACAACGTTAATGTAATTCTTACGATGGTAAGCGATCTAATCGTTAATGCACATGTTTTCACTTGACTGGGGGAACCAAGTAGGTTTAATCCTAAGAACTTAGTACCAAAAGGTTAAGCACATTGGAAAACGCATATCAATAGGATGGGATCTACTAAATCCTTGTGTATTATTATTAGCATATAGTTGAATACATTAGATACTCTAAACTGGGAAACTAGTCAGTGGTATTGCGAAATCTGTTGCAAAGGTTGATAATCTTGTCAATAGAATAATCTATTTTATGAGCTACCTAGATCAATATCTATTTACGAATATAAATATGCTTAACCGTAATCCGAAAAAAAAAGTTTCTTTCCTCATTTCGAAGTACTTTTGCAGTTCCCACCAGCGCCTTATTTTCATCGGATTAATCCCTCGTCTTTCACTGGTAGGCCTAATAAATCAGACCCAGCACAAACACCCTCACCCCCTCCCTCCTCCACCCCCGCCTCCCACGATCTGAAACAGTGGCATATATAGGCTGATCCATCCCTTCCACCCTGTTACGTTGCGAACCTGACTATGAAACGATCAACTAAAATTCAGAGGTCATCAGTAACTATCTGTCCTGTTACTGACTGCTGAGATTTAACCCCTGTGCTGCCAGTGCCGGATTAAAACATTCATACTACGATCTATGGGTTAATGCGGTTGATTGTTTCACTCTCTGCCCAACCAAGAGGAGCTCAGGCCGGTCTAGTTCGTCTAGTAACATCAGAGCGGTCAGGAGCCAGCAGTCTTATCGAGGCTGTAACACGACGTAATTAGCTAATGTAGACGGGCGCTTTCGCCTTGCTGCAGGTGTAGAGGTACAAGAGTTGAGACATTCACTTTCAGTTTCTGACTCAATATATGACTCTTGCATGTGCCAGATGTATATGTATGAACTCAGCAAATCTCTTTTGTTGACTGACACCGACGCCCGAAGGCAACATCCCGNTACTCTGAACTGGGAAACTAGTCAGTGGTATTGCGAAATCTGTTGCAAAGGTTGATAATCTTTTCAATAGAATAATCTATTTTATGAGCTACCTAGATCAATATCTATTTACGAATTTAAATATGCTTAACCGTAATCCGAAAAAAAAAAGTTTCTTTCCTCATTTCGAAGTATTTTTGAAGTTCCTACCAGCTCCTTATTTTCATCGGATTAATCCGTTGTCTTTCACTGGTAGGCCTAATAAATCAGACCCAGCACAAACACCCTCACCCCCTCCCTTTTCCTCCTCCCACGATCTGAAACAGTGGCATGTATCGGACGTTTTCAAGAAAAGTGAAGAAGTCAGGAATGAAAATGTGAAATTTTATTGTGGCACCAAATTCTCCATAAACTGGTACAGTGAGAGTACATATTATATCAAAGAATACACACTTATATTTCTGAAGCTTAATTATAACTAGTATGAGTTTAAAGCGACATTGAACTTGAGTTATTGGCAAAAAATGTCATCTCCGTTACAATTCCTAAAATCAGTTTTTGAAGAAACATGTTATTGCTTGAATTTTCCTTTCATGCCCAGGGGCCTTTGAGGGTTGGCTTGAAATAAAAAAAGAGGTTTCAAAATTCCATCCATTAAAAAGGAGTGTAATTGCAGCATTTAATTTCCAAGTTTACATATTCAATTGTATCCAGGTATGCATATATAGGCTGATCCATCCCTTCCATCCTGTTACGTTGGAAACCTGACTAGGAAACAATCAACTCAAATTCAGAGGTCATCGGTAACTATCTGTCCTGTTACTGACTGCTGAGATTTAACCCCTGTGCTTGCCAGTGCCGGATTAAAACATTCATGCTACGATCTATGGGTTAATGCGGTTGATTGTTTCACTCTCTGCCCAACCAAGAGGAGCTCAGGCCGGTCTAGTTCGTCTAGTATCATCAGAGCGGTCAGGAGCCAGCAGTCTTATCGAGGCTGTAACACGACGTAATCAGCTAATGTAGATAGGCGCTTTCGCCTTGCTGCAGGTGTAGATGTACAAGAGTTGAGACATTCACTTTCAGTTTCTGACTCAATATATGACTCTTGCATGTGCCAGATGTATATGTATGAACTCAGCAAATATCTTTTGTTGACTGACACCGACGCCTGAAGGCAACATCCCGCCGTCTTCTCCTGTCTTGGAGACCCTCCTACACAATATTTGCACTTCCAGATGCATACGTGTACAGTGGAAATGATATTATACCTGTCAATTACCAAGGGATTGCCGTTTTTTCCAATAAGGCCTGCAGTGGCGTAAATGAGTAGCACAGCGGAGTGGGTGCTCTGTCCCCAAAAAGTCTCCCCCCCCCCCCCCCCCCNCCCCCCCCCCCCTCCCCCCACAGTCACCCAATTTTTGAGTGCCTCCTTGGTTAACCCCAACCAACCACCCTAACAGATGTTAAAAGCCATAATAATATACTGTATTTACTTTTCCCTCCTCCCCCTCTTCAGCACTCCCTGTTCTACGCTTCTGAAAGTCCAAACTACGCATTAAACGTTACATATCTAAAAATATTGACGAAGACATTGACCCGTCTGCCCACACGAAAGATTTTAAGAAATTTAAGAAAACGTGAAGAAAGACTTGATCTAAACAAATATCTCTAATGTTTGAGGAAGGTTTGGACGGACACGAGTGAAATAATCGATTACACTAAGAAATGCGACATGGATTATACTAAATCAGCTGACACCGGAGATTATACGGGAATAGGAAGTCAATTGAGAGCTTATGCAAAAACGATGGGATCTCTTACCATCGTAAGAATTACAATAGCTCTGCATGTTAAACACTACCAAGGATGCAACTCAAATTCAGCACCGATGCACAAATGTAAATCGTATGATGGTAAGAGATTCCATCGTTAAAGCGCAAGCTCTCAAATATATAGTCACAACATGCGGAGCAATTCAAGCCTCGAGCCATTCCAGCTGAATGAGGATAGTGAAGAATAACTGAACTCAGTTTGGCTCAGTTTGTTTGCCATGAAATTTAAATGATAGTTCCGATAATAACGATTGTCTGGAGAAGGCACAATAATGTGTTTAAAATACTCCACAATGGCTTTCTCACGAAAAAGCATCCAGAGACTTTCCCCTTCATTGTTAGGTATAGGATTAAGGTTTGGGTTACAGGTAGTTGGGTTAGAAAAGATATAAGCAAACACTTGGAATTTTTTCCAAAACACTATCATTGTCTACTCTTCCCATGTGTGCTTTCTCTTTACCAACCGTGCCTGATCTTTGACAAAACGCCTATTGGAAATTCCCCGGATTATGCCTTTATTCTAGACATAATTATGTTTGAAATGACAAAAGTAGATTTCCAACTAGATTCTAGTTCTGTCATCATGCTGATCATTCTAGGGATCATATCGTGAAAAATAACAAATGACATCTTTTGTTTATTTGTTTTGTTGTTGTTCAATGGGCTTTGGTAATAGCGTCTGAATAGAAAGAACAGAACTCAGATACACAATGTTGGATCCATTGTAAGCATGGATTCAAATCCCACTTTTGACAATACCTTCTTTATCCCGTCCCATCCCCTGCCCACCTTTTCTCACACACACACACACACACACACACACACACACACACACACATTTTCAGGGCGTGCCGGGAAGCCTCACCTAATTACAAATACAATGAAACAAAAGGTAAGAAACTTTTTTTTACAGCAAAGTGCGAAACACATTACAGTCTAGTGCGTCATTAATTGCATGGATAGCTATGTTTGCTTACGTGAACGGTTCTCCGTATCTGACATGGTGACGTTATTGAAGCAGGCGTTTCTTTAACCCTTTATCTACTGAATTACCTGCTGTCTCTCATCCCAGAGTGAAGTTACACTACCAGATATCGTCCATTCAGTTTTAAGCAAGAAAAAACGTCTATTGTAATTGTATACGCATAAATACACTCGTGTATGTGTGTGTCTGTGTGTGTGTGTGTGTGTAAATGTGGGTGTAAGTGTGTAAATGTGTGTGTGTGTAAATGTGTGTGTGGGTGTGTGTGTTTGTGTGTGTGTGTGTGTGTGTGTGTGTGT
>JAWQUT010000227.1:353983-378640 GCA_033807755.1 Ellobium chinense
ATGTGTGTGTGTGTGTGTGTGTGTGTGTGTGTGTGTGTGTGTGTGTGTGTGTGTGTGTGTGTGTGTGTGTGTGTGTGTGTGAGAGAGAGAGAGAGAGTATGCGTGGGTCTGCGTGCGTGTGTGTGTGTGTAATGTGTATGTGTGCAGGAATGGATGGGTGGGCAATGACGGAGGGAAGGAGCAGAGCTGTTGATAAACACAGTATAATAATGCATCTCAAAAGTGCATTTCTGTTAACACTCTACTGAAGTGGGAATCAATGTTATTGGAGTGACAAATTCCCCAATAATAAGCTGAAGGAGCTTTTGTTAAATTTGTCAAGCTTTCCTCGGCTCCAGCTATTTGAACTAAGTAAGTCAGATATTGCAATGTTACTATACCTCTTCATGAATGTATGTATAACACCCAATATTGATGGTATGTGCAAAAGTTCAAAAGTAGCGAAAGTTCATATAGATCTTGTCTGCGTCAAGTCAAGCTAACCCTTGTTATATAGATTCTTCAGTGTAGTTACCACTTACAGAAAATTGTTAACAAAATAAGGTGCTTCTCGCAGGCTTTGGAGGAAGATATATACACACACACACAGAAAGAGAGAGAGAGAGAGAGAGAGAGAGAGAGAGAGAGAGAGAGAGAGAGAGAGAGAGAGACAGAGAGAGAGGGAGAGAGAGAGAGATATTCTAGTTTAAAGATGGTAGCAAGCATGTTTTCGTTAGGAACGCCATCTACAGCTGAGTTGCTTACAAATCTTATATTATTAACACGGCTTACTCTACTTCGTTTCTCTTATAAGATTTTATACTCATAACAGCGCGGAGCAGCATGGCCGAAAGGCTGTGGCGTCAGGCTGGCGTCGGACTGATCATACATTATACATCATACATCATACATCATACAGGGGGTGTCCGACTGGCCATACACAAACTGTCTCCATACACCATACACATGCATACACTCTACGCTTTTGCAGCTCAGAACAGTTGTGGTTTGAATGTCGTGCGTGTGTTCTGTGTTTCATCTCGCAAAATGATGTCTTTATTAAGTGATCCCCTGATCATTGATCCTGTGATTCTGCATGCTTCGCAGCAAAGAAAAAAAATGTGGTGTAGACATATCTACTGTACCCGCCAGACTGAGAGTGAATATGCTACTCTGCACCCTAAGCTGCTACATGACCCCGAAAAATTCAAGAATTATGCTCGGATGTCTCAACAAAGCTTCCNAATCCAGTTTTTAGAAAGTTTTCCAGTGATTATATTGCACTAAACAGCCGATTACGTTAAATTTAGGCACGAGCAGGAATAATGCGTGCGAACATCAGCTAGGCCGGAAGAGAGAGAGAGAAAGAGAGAAAGAGAGAGAGATAAAGAGAGAGAGAGAGAGAGAGAGAGTGTGAGAGAGATATTCTAGTTTAAAGATGGTAGAAAGCATGTTTTAGTTAGGAACGCCATCTACAGCTGAGTTGCTTACAAATCTTATATTATTAACACGGCTTACTCTACTTCGTTTCTCTTATAAGATTTTATGCTCATAACAGCGCGGAGCAGCATGGGCGAAAGGCTGTGGCGTTAGATTCACGATCTAAAGGTCGTGGATTCAATTCCCTACTAAGATCGTGTTGTAAGTGCTTTCGTTCATATTTTCCTCAGTCTGTTAGTCTGCAAAATGGGTGACTGGCCAAAGGCAGTGAAAGATATATCAGAATTCCAGTGATCAGCATCTGTAAACGTCAAAGGCAATGTACAGTCCCCAGTGAGTTAAGAAAGTCCTAGAGTGATCTGGCCAAATGCGATAATGATGCAATAAGTCACGTAAATGGGCAATAGCCGTAATACGAGAGTTATAAACCGCATTGTTATTATGATCAATAAAATTTAACAATTCTCTTCTCGTCACAAGGAAATAGATTTTCAAGATGTATGCTGTTAGCCACGAACAAAGTGGAGAAATTTGAAGTCGCAGGTTCTCTTGATTACGTCAGATTTTGTTATGCTTCGCTGTCTACATATTGAGAAAAGAAGGGGCGTTTTTGAACTTACAAGTGAAAAAAAAAATGACACTTGTAAGGCCTGACGGTAGATGTATACCGATCGAAACTGTTCAGGACCGGATCGACACCGTTAGAAACATTCAAGTGTTCTGACAGAACATAATGTGGGTCATTGAGTAATGTCCCAAGAAACCATACAGACTGTTATTATAATAGAGACATCATAGGGAGGTACTCGGGCGTTCTGGTTTGAAGTGCACTGTGATAACCGCATATTATATCCGGTCAACGTGTCACCCATGTATCGATTAGTTCTATGACATTTCGGTTATCAAACGAATAATGGGGAAAAGAAAATAGAAGAAAATATTACTCTCATAATGCATTAGCAATTGATTTATCTTAATAGAACCAAAAAAAAATTGGCAGTTATACAACTGTTCCGTGTTAACTGACCACTTTTTTTAAAACGGTGTATGACGTCGATCGACACACTGATTATTTTCATGATGGGACTATTGTGAACGCTTTTAATAAGCTGAAATAAACTGTTGTTCCTTAACTCATTTCTGGACACGAAGCAAATAAAACATAAGGTGCACCAGTTAACAGTCGAGTGGAGAAAATAACAGGGTGCTGTCAGGGGCGTAGCGTAATGGTAGTCAAGTAGTCATTGACTACCACCTTGGAAAAAAAAAAGCCCTGTAAAAATGCTTTTTTTTTTTCTTAAATAAAAACATAGATAACCAAACAGGTATTGAAATAAGAAATGCAAGCACTCATAATTTACTACAAATTCACAACCTTGTTATACACTAAGCAAACCCCCTCACCCCCAACTCCAAAGAAAGAAAAAAAGCCTCAAAAGTCACTTGTTTATTATAAAAGTGGCACTTGCACCCCGACTGAGCCCCAAACGCAGCCCAGCGTAGTAAACCAAGTAGTCATTTTGGATTTTGACTACGTAGCTTAGCTCGCTGGCAGCTCGTTTTCTATTGTTTTATGCGCAAAAATCGGCACTTCCACCCTGATTGAGCCCCAGATGCACCGCGAGCACTGCTAGAATTCCCATGCCAGTAGGCAAACATCTAAATGCCTAAGAAAGAGACACAAGGTCATAAAGACGCCAGATGAGGGTCATTCCATGTAAAATGTTACCTGAGGACCAGCTTTTCAAATGTAACTTACTATAAAGTTAGTTGGTGCATCATTGTGCAGAATAGTTGGAATAGTTCAATGTATTTGGAAGGAAGAGTTCACTTCCTACTTTGCAAAGTAGCTTTCTGCTCTACAGTATTGTGTTACTATTGTGTCCCATCAGTTGCTCAGAAATTTAGTGTGCCAAAATATTACTGTTGTTGGATAAAATTGCATTATCTGAATTTATAAACATATTATTATGTTTTCCTCTTATCAGTGGTTGAATTTCAGAAATTTTGCTACTTTGGGTTACCATGTAAAAACGAGGTACTTTTTCTGTCCCATCCGTTACCAACCCTATGAGATGTGATTAGATGAGATCCAATTTATCTTTTAAGTCAGATGTTAGTTTTGTCAATTAATTTGCCATTGCTTTTTTTTTATCTGTGTAAAGAAAACTAAATAAAGTGGATTATAAGTAAATCTGGGAGTGCTTTTTGTTTGAAAAGTATTATCTAAATGTCCCTTTAGTTTCCATGGAATGACTCATGAATGACCTCTCTTTTCATTTGTGAACTTGGAATGGGGTCATGCGTGCTGGCTAACCTCTGTGTGGTTTCTTGTTTCGGTGCTTTATGGACTAGTCTAGATAGATCTAGGTCTAGTGGCTAGATAGATCTAAACTTTGAATAACTTGAAACTATATGTTTTCGGCAAGGTGGGTTCAGTGAAGTTGCCCAGCAAACGTGGCTATTGTTTTGAAAGCATCCATTGTGTGCGGGCACTTGCAACGGATAAAAGGCTACACACACTCAGCTATGACACGAGCAAACAGTACATGTCTAAAGTGCCTTGCTATGGAAACAAAAGCTGATTAAAGAACTATCATTAGCACTTTCCTTCAACGAAACCGATCTCACTCATTAAACATTTTGCCCTCATGAAGGCACGACACGTCAATACTATCTACAAAAAGTAAACAGTAAGTCAGTATAGTTGCACTGTTGCGGTTATCGTTGAATATTTTGTTGTTGTTGTTGTTATATTGTTTTTGTTGTTCTTCCTCTTAATGTTATGGTTGCCGTGATATCGCACCTATCCTGCAGGTAACCCGCCTCCGCTTAATGTAGATGTAGAAGGACGTTGATGTAAACGTACGACGATACCCTTAACTGTTGGAATGTTTGTTTACCTAGTTTCGATCCCCACGCTACGCCCCTGCGTGCTGTTGATTTGTTGAAAGAAAAAAAAAATAGAACTAAGAGGTCAGTAATGGCTTGTATTATTGTAAGGTCCGAGAGACCTTTAGACATGTCGTCTTGATGTCCTCATGCTTTTAAGAATAATCAATGGCCGGGTTGAATACGACCAAGCACGTACGCCTTCTCTTCTCCACCTTCCCATCCCCTCCCTTTCATCATTAAGACCTTTCTGTTTTTTTTCTAATGTAAAGATATTCTTAAAGCTTGCTGCTTTTCAATTTCCTTTGCGAGTTTTTGACTGCTTTTTGAAACTTAATTTTTGCTGTTAACCAAATTACCCTACAATTTTTTTTCTAAAAAAAATATGTAGTGATTCATGAAAAATGTTAAACATTTTCTAATTCCGTCGTCCACCAACTTTTTTGCAAACGTCCTGTTAAACATTATGCCCCTTCTTATTAAACGTCATCTCCCCACATTTTACAATTACCTTCATGTGACAATGTTCAACATTATTTGCGTTAAAGGATTGAATGGCGAATTTGGATTTCATTCCAAGTGTCGGTTGATTATTTCACAAAATCTGACCTGGCAAGACTGTTGTACATTTCCATGCTCCCGTAGAGTTACAATTTAATATTACAAGAGAAAATGGATGGAGCTTGCTGTATGGGAGACCTTGAGTAGGACGTTCTGAATGTGACCCCGGGGTATTACTGGGAGAAGCCAATATCCTGTACATGCCATCATGTAAAGCAGCTTTTAAGTAGGGCAAACCTTCGCTCCAGGGAAGACGTGACCTATGAAAATTGTGGAATAGATCTACAGTGAGCGAAACAAAGCGTATGCACACAAGGCCATATATCTATAAATAGTGTTGCCAGCCAAAGGCTTAGCTGTTGATGTGGCCTTGGAGACAGTATTGGTATGATGTTACACACATGAACGAAATTACAGTCATTGGACTTCATGAACCCGAATTCCAGTAAAGTAAGCCATTACTGAACCCATCATTTACGGACTGCCCAATCGACAGCCCACGAGTTTTACCGCATCAGCCGCTGAACACCTCTTGTATCATAACAATGAATATATATATATATATATATATATATATATATATATATATATATATATATATNGTGTGTGTGTGTGTGTGTGTGTGTGTTGTCTAAACCAATTTTGACAGATCTGTCTGCCTTGACATGGTATTTAGAAAAATGCAAAATGTATCTAAACTCCGTAAATCTGGAAACGGAAGTTTTCTTTTGAATGGAAATGGAATTCAGACACAAAATAATATTCTACATAAGGTTCAACACAATAAGAGATTGCGCTCCAAAGTTTAAAGCGAATTCAACAAGAAATTATGGAGGAACTCAACGGTTTATCGGCTCATTTTTGGATTTAGGAATTACAGCGGGTGACTAAAGGGTTAAAATGAATGTATACATTTTAAAGCAAGACCGGGAACCAATACATAACGACGGATATGCGAGTTTTTTTGTTTTTTTTTAATGTGAATTTGGAGGATAGTACTGCAATTATATTGATGCTGTATAGACTATAAACTGTGGCTGCCTGTCGGTGTTTTTAAAAATAAATCTATAGATAAACAGGAAGTCAAAGGGCCTAAACACTTGCTAGACGGGGGTTTCTTCCTCCAAAGATCTTCTGTTGCCTGACTCTTTGAGTAAAAGCTTCTTAACTACATCTAACCTGTACGACCGAGGGTTCGTTCAAGAAACCAACATACAATGAGCAGTGAATGTTGCTCAAGAGATTTATACAGTTACAAACTTCAGAGGCGATAGACCTCCGAAGAGGTGGATCGACGTATGACGGAAACAATACAAGATCACAGTTTTACACCAGTGAAGCCACACACCGAGATTATACATATCATTTTTTTCTTTCCTTGACGTTTGATGTACCAGAAGACGACGAAAAGTAAAGTAGGCTTCCATACACTCTTACTCTTGCCATTTCTCCACCATAAAATTAAGGTTTTAAGGTAGGAAGAGGCCAATATTTTGTCCACTGCTGGCTATGAGTGTATTATATTCCCTTATTAATTCATCAAGGGATCCTCTGCCAAAATATCCACACATATTATCTAAGTCTTTCTCCAAATTTTAACACCTAGAAAATTGTCGCAAGACCAATAAGATTTTGAGAATTTAGGCAATTTATCAGGTTACCTAAAATGTCAGGCCTGTTCATACAGTAAAACTTGCCCATCTGACACCAACCACACAGTTTTTACTTGAGTGGCGAAAACCCCACCTATTCAGAGTCTACAGAAGTATTTGCATCTATCCAAGCCTTTGAAATTTAAATCCAAACCCTTTAGCCCTCCCTATGGCCATTTTTTGATGTTATATTATAGGGACTGATTTAAATTGCATACTTTTATGCCAGGTACTACTATTCGCATTTCATACCTTAAAAAAAAAGCCGTCTAGTCCTAGAGGTCAGTTACTACTACTAAGTACTAATACTACTACTACTACTACTACTTCTACTACAACTACTGCTGTTGCTGTGCGGCTGCTGCCTATTACACCTAAGTCCAGAAAGCAGGGCAAACTGGTAATTTAAGTTTTTAATAGGGAGATGTCCTAGCCGTCATCTGGAGCTAATCGATATTTCATCTTCAGACGAATATCAAAATATATATTCGATACTGCAGCAGATTGAAAACATGTGGAGTTGAGTAAACGTGTAATTCTGTGAAGTATCGGATCTCCGATTCTTCTTTAGTATTATCATTACCCAACCTAGATCTTATAATTTACAGTAAATGTTGTCCACAGTCAAACGGGTAATCATGAGAACACATTTATCATCTTTACTGAGTCAGAGGCCGCGAGCAAAATAAAATATGGAACAAGGGTTTCCCAGTCTGAGATTTGGACAAGATGCGTTTAGATACGTACATTAGTGCACATTTCACAAGATACGTTTAGATAAGTGATTTTTTAAAATTTATTTATTTACTTGATCAGACGCAGATGAGTTAATTTAACTCATGGGTTCTCGGGATTACCTTATCGAATCAAGGGACACACCAGCCAAGAAAGGCGGAGAACCCCTTGCTTTAGCTCTTTTCAGTATGTTTCCTCCAAAACGCGTTAGTACATTTTTTTCCTTGATAAAGCGGTTTCACCTTAAGTGATGATGAGGACATTTTATACCGCTGCGTGCGCTTTCAGCCGAACTTGTTCTAATGGTCTCCCATGGAGTTTATGATGCATTCTGATGACGCAGGTGGTTCATGGGGTTACGTCTGCAAGTCTTCACAATGCTTCCGTTCTCCGGAAGACCACTTTCCATGGCGATGACCCACTTTCAGTAATGGATTCTTGGTCTAGTTTCCCATACTTTTTATGGGATTTCAGTCACAGCAGGGAAGATGCAAGGCAAATACCGTGGGACAGGGATAGGTTTGGGGTGGAAGGCGGTTTCCAGTTAAGCCAAGAACTGTTAAGCTAAGCTTTATTTTTAGTTCGATGTGATGTAGAAATATAATCTTGTTGTCTGAAAACACTGAGATTGACCACAGTGGGACAATCCAAACTGCAGACGAAACAAAAACAAATGAACAGTATTGACATGTTATCGTTAATATCTTTCCGGAAGTGAGTTAAGAGCAAGCCACTTGTAAATAAAAATGTGTTATTTTTTAACAGGTGGTCATTTGTTTGTCACATTTCAAAAAAGCCAAAATCTCACCACTCTCAACTCATTCTCAGTTATTATGTATGCATCATACTCTGGACTTCACAGGCTGTAACTTCAACAAGCATTACCTCCGCTTTTAACTTTTCCATTGTCTGAGGAATATGATTGACTGATATGGTCTATTATACTGGGTTTAATTGGCTATTGCAACTTTACTTTCAGAATAGAGATTTGATGACTGCTATTTACTTTTACATTTTGCTCAATCTAGAAGTGTGCTTTGTTGGAGTTACCTAATAAGAGCGATGCATTATCCGAAGGCATTTTTTTTCCCCAGAAGCCTAAGGAAGTTTGTTTTGTTTTCTCTTTAAGACATTTAAATTTCTCTTTGGACTCAAATTGAGTTGCAAGGTGTATTTGACCAATGCCGGCTAAAAGACTTATAATTGTTAGAACCTGGAAGTTGGCTACTACTAGTTTTTTTTTTTACTTTTTTAACTGTCTTTGGTCAATAGAGATGTCCAAGTATTAGTTTCGTCACATTCTGTAGCTATTTAGCATTTTTTTAACCACGGCTACTCATGTATAAACTTCTAAGACAGCGGTACTTGCACAAACGACAAGTGTCAGTATTGCTAGATATGACAACTATAATCAAATTTTCAATCGATATATGAGAAGAACTCATTGATATATACTGTTATGTTGCCATTCCACGTTTAAAATATTACCATATGTGCAATGTAGGTATTGTGTGAAATTGACATCGATACTTTCTCTTGCGGTATCGATACTCCTGCATCTTATGTGAATACATTTTGAACGCTTCTCTCGGCCAAAAGATCATGGTTCTTTCGTCATAACATGCCATAAGTTACAGAAAATCTGGTGCGAAATTCCTCCTTCTTCTAACTTATAGGGGAAGGGGCAGTGGGAGATTAAGCTTCACATGTATTGTCCTAGATATACATATCGAATTGTTGGAAGTTCAGCTCTTTACAGCATACTTTGAAAAAACATTGCAAACTTGGCAAAACTTGATTACTAGCATATGTCAGTATGTGTTGGGGGTAAGGGAGATGCGTCTTGTTTATCAGTTTACATACCGAATACAATGATTTGTAGTCAGAACCAGGAATTAGGGGAACTACATGTATAAATGACATTTTTTGTTGTGTGCTGTTGTATTGTTTTTGTTGCATTATTGTTGTTGTCGTTGTTCTTATTGTTGTTGTTGTTGTCGTCGTTGCTGCTGCTGCTATTGCTGTTGTCAATCAGCAAAGATGTCCTGTTCTGGTTGTTCAAGTTACCGTGTGATGCCTGCCTGTCACCACTGAGCATTCTTCTTCCTTTTGCACAGCAATTTATAAAGTCGATCGGGTGGTTTTGCGGGGAGGGGGGGGGCGGTGNGGGGAGGGGGGGGGCGGTGTTCGCCGTCCTTTTTCCAGTAACAATAATAAAACTGGGAAGGCAGGTGTGTATTATATTGTATACACATCCATAATTCAGATGAAAGCTAATAAAACAATTTTATATGTCTGATGTAAGAGGTACGATAACCCTTTCCCAACCGTGTGGTTTATGGCATGTGCCATTTCATGCTGCCACCATCATCATGTTTTAGTCTCCACCAACAACATTATCACCACCACCACTAACCTCAACATCATGAATCAGAATATCATTACAATGCAGGAATACCACGTTAAAGGAAATTTACAGACTAAACCAGATGTCAGTGACATAATTTGAGAGCATGTATAGTATAATATATTTCTTTTCGTGTGGATACGGAAAAGGAAAAGAAGTCCATCTCAATCAGTCAATGTATCTTTTTGCTGTTCTATTATTGCAACATGTAATCTCGTGTTTTTCTTTTTTTCTCTGTCTCTCTCTCTCTATCAGCTTTTACCATCAGTGCAGATTTATAACAAAAATGTAATGATATGTCACGACTGTCCGTTCCTTCCCTTCCCTTCCCTTTAAATCATATGAAGATATGCGAGGATGCATCTGCCCCTTCCCACTCACTCCCTGCCAACACTCTCTCTCTCTCTCTCTCTCTCTCTCTCTCTCTCTCACACACACACACACACACACACACACACACACACACACACACCAATCAGTAAGCAATGCGTTACCACGTTTATAATGTTTTTTACGGCCTTCATTGAAAAGCCTAATTTCCAAGATCTCCATACGAATATAAAAAACAAGCGGTCCATGGTCAATCAACAGGCTTCTCTTTACCCTGGGAAGGTGGGGAGGGCACATTTAGGACCAAATTTTCGAGACCGATTATGACGTGGACAGTAAAACTGGCATATCATCCCGAAGGATTCACGCTATTCTGGCTGAGAGAACCATTCAAAATGTATTTACATATGGTAAAGAGGTATCGATACTATAACTAAACAGTATCGGTAGCAATTTCTCACAAATAAAAGGAATACAAATGATGTTATTTTCCGTGAGAAATGACAATATACATGCCTACAGTATTTTTTAAAATAAAATGACGCTTCGACTCGTGTAGCCGTCACCTCAAACGATACAAGTACGTACCGTTCGTAGAAGTACCGATAATCAATAGTTCATACATAAATGGCCATAGAAAAAAAATGGTCAGTAGGTACAAAGTGGGACCATATATATTCTTGATCAGGACATCTCTACTGGCTAAAACCAGTTAAAGGAAAATAGAGGTACCCTAATTCCGGGTATTACTTTTGGCAACTGGTCTATACGTCCTTATTCCTCAAAATCTCTTAATCTTTAGCGGAAAACTAATTATTTCATGAAGCAGAGGTAGTGAAAAGACTGAAATGTCTTGTCAACATATGGAACTATAGCAATGAATGTCAAGGAAAAAACAAGCACATAATAAAAGTGTTTATATTGTGAAAATATAAACATACTTAAAATATAATTGCATCTCAAAAGAAAACAGAATATTATTTTCGTCCGAATTCATTCTACCCTTTCAAACCATTGCACTTACACTGTTTTTTGAATTAAAAAAAAAATTCCCAATTCAAATTTCCCTAGAGTGTGACCATAAAAACTAATAAACCACCTCTAGTGTGACAGTAAACCATCAGCTTCGAGAAAGTCAGTTTGGGAGCAGAGTCAGCACAGTAAAACCTGGGCAGCTGCTATGTGTGGAATAACCCTTGGAAGACTTTATATGTCAGCCTGTCAAGCATCATCTGCAATTCAGCCCGTATCCCCTTATTTATCTGAAATCTCGTTTGCTTTATCCTCTTGAAAAGAAGAAGAAGAAGAAGTCTCATGGAACTGTCTGCAGGTCATACTGTCAATGCTGAAATTTCAACGAGGGCTCGGTTGCGCAAAGTTGTAAGACAAAGTGAAAGGCAAAAATGACACAACTCTTTTGACTGCTACTCCTTGACCACGTTTAAACTCACTCATCTCCCTCAGACTTCAACAATTTTTGTCCTCAAATAAACATAGCTAATTTCCCCCAATCTTCATATTTCTTAGGAGATGCTCAACATGAATTTTTTCCAAGACATAAACTGAGATGACAGGATGGAGATAAATATGAGAATACAGAGGGTTATATAATAAGCCAAACTGTAGATGGTGCTTGAGAGACTGCCAAATAAAGGGTATTTTTAGGCATGACGCAGAAATCATTGAGTTCACTCTCAGCTGGACTTTTTGGACGTGATGGAGGAGTGTATCATCTAGAATATGCGTAATAGCGTGCATAGACATAGTCCGGGGACTTTTGAATCTCGTCAAGTACGGTGTCCGACTGAGCAAACATCTTAGAAGCCATGAAAAGTGTTCTGAAGAATTTAGTTCCCAGCACTGTTGTAATCACTGCTGCTCATAGAAGAGTCTTAACCTACCAGATAAGAATTAATAACGTTGTGCCTCATTTAATACCTCTTACACAAAAGCGTCAGGAGGAATAGCATTGTTGCGTCGGGACAATTTTGTCTTGGGTTACACAATTACATGAATCTGGTCTTAGCCATAATTAAAATAATTATAATAATAAAATGCATTTATGTAGCGCTTTACCCCTGGAAAGCTCAAAACGCATTACAGCCACATGCACACATACTCAACATAGATGCACACCTCCACAAACATATAGACTAAGCTTAAACCCACAGCACTTGCTAAAGTCTAGGAGGACACTTCCACAAACACACAAGCTTAAACGCACAACACTTGCTAAAGTCTAGGAGGACATCTCCACAAACACACCAGCTTTAATGCACAGCACTTGCTAAACTCTAGGAGGACACCATCACAAACACACCAGCTTAAACGCACAGCGCTTGCTAAAGTTTAGGAGGACACTTCCACAAACACACCAGCTTAAACGCACAGCACTTGCTAAAGTTTAGGAGGACACTTCCACAAACACATTAGCTTAAACGCACAGCACTTGCTAAAGTCTAGGAGGACACTTCCACAAACACACAAGCTTAAACGCACAGCACTTGCTAAAGTCTAGGAGGACACTTCCACAAACACACAGGCTTAAACGCACAATACTTGCTAAAGTCTAGGAGGACTGAGGAAAACCTACAAGCTGCAGTGGAAATCGGATATTACAAGTTATAGGGACGTTTGCAATTTTCTCGCTAAATCCGACTTCCTGTTATAGCCCTGGTGGTCACAATGGATTCTGCCGAATATATTGCGTTCAAAACTCGGCATACGGGCGCTTCCAGTTATATCTCAGTTTCATCCTCAGTGGCTAAACTGGAGTCTTTGTGTTGACGCCCATGTACAGATGGGCCTTCAGCTTTAGACAGTGCCTGCTGGCTTCGTTTGGGCGCTTCCTCTTTGGCCGTCTGCTCCCCCGAGTGCTCAGAACTGTTCACTGAAGATTGCCGGCTAGAGAATAAAGCTCTATAAATTTCCCTGGCTGCCCTCGTGGCAGTGTTCATTCTAATATCCATTGCGCTCTTTAGTGCTACTCGACTTGAGGAACCGTATACATCTGGCCCTATCCAGACCCCACTGGCCAGCATTGGTAAGGCTGAATGTGAAAGTCGAGTTGTCTCAACTCCGGTCAAAACAGGCTGAGATTTTGCAGCCCCCAAAGACTTGGCTGGGCCATGTATTAAGAGGTAGATTTTGTGAACGAATAGGAACATCAATGCCACTGTGTGATTTAGCAGCAACGACGTTGATAGGAGCAAAACTTTCACGTACTCTCGGTTGGCGGTGAAATACGTGGGAATAAAGGCTAACCAAATGACCAAAGTTGTGTACATACACATGAAAATAAACTTGGATTCTCTGAAATCATTTGGCAACCTGCGGGTTTTGAAGGAAAAGGCTGCACACAGGATGATGAGAACGAGGTTGTATGCCAAGAAGGAAATTAGACCCGGAAGCGTCATATCGCATGAGAGTTCCACAAATTTTTCAGTGGGGACGTGCTGGGTTTTGATGGCTGTTGGATGGAATAGGATGCAGATGAGGAGGCACAGGAAGACCTGGGGAAAAATTTTCAATAAAGATCCAATTAGCCGCAATTTATTCCATGTATACTGAAATATCTGCTCGCAATACCCGTCTCTTGAAATCTTGGTAATATGAATGAAAGCACAATCACATGGGAATGTAAACCTGCCAGTTTGTTTTCTTTTTAATTTCCGGGGCAATCAAATTATACAGGTGCTACCTGTGCTGACTGACATTGTGCACTTCATCTTGGTGATATCGTTGATGATAATAGCAATGTAACAAATTAGGCATCTAAGTAAATGGGAAGACAATATTAAACGTGTAATCTGGTATCCGTTTGCAGCATTTAGCCGATGAATCATTACCTAAGCCTGTTTTGCAAGTGCTGATGTCACCAAAATACTATCAGTGAATATCAGCTCATTAGCTGGTATGTGGGTTTGTCAGAGTTGGGATTTACGGTGCTATAGCTATACTACATCCTTTCATGTAGGAATATTTCACTACGTAGAAAATGCGACAAAGGGGTAGGTCTTAACTACACGGGAATATTACTCCAGGGCGTGATTTGGACGTAAGTATTTAAACATAGATGCATGTCAAAAAAGAGAAAAGACTAAAGCGTGCTTTTACAACATTACTGTGATCCTTCGATTGATCATATTGGGAGATAAGTTTTATATTATTATGTGCAAATTTACAAGTTTAAAGTCTGAGGGCGTTACCTCTACGCTAGCCTACCTCTGCAATGGCAAACAAACACTTGGGTCTCAACTTCGTTACTGGAACTTCCCACCACCTACCTTCCCAATCATGGACAAGACCCCAGGATGAGGTCCTCCAACACTCCTCCCATACACACTCTCAACTAGTAAAATGACAATGTACGTTAACATTACCTCCAACACGACTTGGTATTCTCAGACTGTTACAGAAGGTCAACGATTACAAACCAAGTGAATATTCGAGTACCAACCTGAGACAATATAATCACGGAGGACATGATGGTCAACGACATAGGACTCACGCAGTGAAGTGTCACTCCCTTCATTACGTTTTGGAAGACGCGGTAGATCCTGAAGACATCGATGAGCAAAGAAGAGTAGAGCCAGGCAAAACTGAGCCAGAACATGACGTAAAGAACCGTGCACATGACCGATGTGGGCGTGGTTTGAAAAGGGATGACGGTTGCGTAGCCCACTAGTATCCCACTCAACTGGAAAGCGTTGAGTTCCCTGCTACCTGATTTTATAACAGGTTTTTCACGCTGGCAAATAAAAATGGCAGCTATCAAAAGTGTCGTGATAATGCCAATAATGGCCAGGCAAATGGCAAGAGCTGGAAACGTATGTGTGTATGAAACATATGTAAGCGGGATGTCACGACAAGTTGTGAAGCCTGTCTCTGGGTCGGGCCAAGTAAATTTCTCGCACACTTCACATCCTGTTTTGCCATTGATAAGTTTCTCATTGCTGAGGCATGGCTGGCAGTCCCAACAACAATCAAATTTTTTCTTGATCGTGTACTCTGGTGGCACACATGGTCGGCTACACACGGACTCGGGCACTTCAGGGATGCTCGTATTAGATGTCAGAGGCACAACGCGTTCGGTTTTTAACAGGTGATCCCAGCGAATACCTTCATCGGTGTAAGTCAATAGACTTAACGAACTGTCATAGACCGCCACCGTTTTGCTGACCAAGCCTTTGCTGTTCGTCAATTTTAGTTTACCATGGTTGTCGTGAACACTAAGATAATCATATACCATCTGGTAAATCATAACTTCTCCACAATAGTCATAGTTGTTATCAAATTCGATGTGACCAGTGAAACCTTTGAAAGAGACTTTGCCAAGGTACTGAAGCAAAGTGTCTCGTTTGATACAATCCCTCGCCGCCTTTCCACTGGCATTTGGACACAGATCAGACAACAAATTGTGAATGCCGTGAGCAAATGCGAGCACTGCGTCCATTGCCAGTGAAGGCTGATCTTCATAGCCAAACTGGGTACTCCCAGTGATATCAGCTGTTGTATTACAGGTGCTGTTTCCAAAAGAACACTTGAATGTGTTCTCCCATGCATGTTTAAACCAGGGGTTTGGAGACATTGTAGGATTTTGGCGCCTAATGTGCTCATAGAATTCGGGAACTGATACAGTGTCATAGCCCAAGAAAAAGGCGCCCACGACGTTGTCCATGTACTGGCTCAAGACTTTCTTACCTGCCCGGCTCACGGCGTCACAACAGATCCAGATAAAATGACCGGTCGCATTAAACGTCTCTATTGACTCAAAGAGGTTTATTGCCATATTGTCGTAAATGAAAAGAATAACGACACGAGCTCGAGGGTAGTTTAAGAGATCTTTGGCCACTGAATTCATGTCATTATCAGATGTCACTCGATGCGACGTGGCAATGCAAATATTAAAGCTTCCCACTGAGTCCAAGATGGTTTCAAATGCCCCCTCGCCGTAAGGATCTTTTGCATACACAACAGATATAAAAGACCAACCGTTTGCTGATATGAATGTCAACATGGCAAGGGCCTGGTACTTGTCCGCTGTCACTACTCTGAGAAAGTGAGGGTGGAGAGTTTTGTCTGAAAGCTCGTCAGTCGATGCCAAGAATCCAATGATTGGTATTTTACTCAAGGATAGTAAATTGGAAAGCGAAATTGTCAGCTTGCTGAGGGGAGGTGCAAGAATGCCTATGACATCGTAATGTGGAACAGGTTGCTCGGTATAGGCTTTGGACAAAGACGGGATATATGGCCATGATGAAATGCCACAGATATTCCGATCGCATTTCTCGGTATCGTGACATAGGGCTGGAATGCAAATCAGGTTATTTCGAGGCAGAAATGTTAATCCATGAGCCATAACGTACCGTCTATCGGCGCAGTCATCCAACAAATAAAATCCTAATGTTGCTCTTGGGATTAGTTTTGGGTTCTTGTTCACCATGTCCACGGCAAATGCAACTGCTTCAGGATATTCGATTGCCCATGAACCAGGACGTATATCACCCACACAGCCAGATTTGTCCGCATGTTCATGAATGTCCATTGTAAGGCCAATGTTGATGTCCCCTGGCATCGCATAGACATCTCTGGGAACATTTGGGAGGATAGCATCTCCCGCGAAGCTGATGCCACTGGATGCGGCAGTTGACAGATGGCATAAAAATTGAATGTTCATCACCTGCACTAATCTGATTATATCCTTAGGCAGCAGGGCCATTGAATCACTTTTCAAACAAAAAAATTCTTTGGTTAAAATGAAACAGGAACATAGCTAGAGATTGGCATTGTTTTCCTGTATCGCTTTATACGGTTCTTTTTTTTTTCTTCCTTCTCCAGCAAAACTCACTGAAATGAGATGAGGAGCTGCTTAATACAATGGATGTTACAACATAGAAAGTTCATTTCGTGGATAGACTAGTAAAACATGTGCTAGAATTATGAAAAAAAAATAAACCTTCAGATTCCCGTAACTGCCGTAGATTTCGCTTGGAACTTCATTTTAATTGGGTTAACACAGTGGACGCACACCCTTCTAAAAAAAGAAAACTTGTAGCGTACCATGCCTGATAACCAAGTGGCTTGATGTTACTTCGTCCAAAGCATAAAATAGCAATATTAGTTTAATTCATTCCACGGTTGAAACATCGCCTTTGAACAGATGTCCAGCACTCTAAACGATCTCAAAATCAAAGTTAATCCCTGTACTTTCATGGGAATACTTATTTCGCCGGGGGAGGGGGGGCGGTAGGTGTGTAATTTTGCCCACAGTATTAGGCATAGATAAAAAAAGGCAAAATAAGGTCCCCACTTTGTGAAATTTAAAAAGTATTCAGCCCGACAAGACATGCTGAGGGAGAGCGAAATCTACTAGACCATTAAAATTAGCAGTGAAAAATAGACACTAGGTCAGACTTTACAACAAATAACGGTGAAATTGGCAACGAATCTTACAAATTGCAATGTAGGGATAAACTTTTATTTGCTCTAGTCCTCCTTTTTCATGCTTTCACTTCTGACAAATATGTTCACTCTTCTTTTACTTCTGGTTCCGGAGGACAATAATACTACACTAGGGTGTGGACGAAATTAACCAGATCATGTAGATGGGCTCTTAAAACCGTGAAAGGCTAATTCCATGAATAGAGTTTATTCACTGTCTTATTGTTTGCACTGCTATTGTCTGTTAGGCATACTGAAAAAGAATCCCGGAATTCCTCCCGTTTTTCTTCCACATGTGTGTCTGTAAGGGATGTGAAACGAATACGGAAGTCCTTTCTCCTGTAAGATAATACTGTTAATCTTATCCCTATTATACCTGCCATGAATTTAGACCTAACCCAGCTTTGGGAGAGTCCGACACCCAGATTTTTGTTCTACTACAAACACCTTACCGCTAATTCTTCTTCTGTTAATATAATACGTTCATTACAAAAGCAATGAAGTATGTAGCGATCTATCTCAGTTCATAGTGTATTGTGGCGATACTTTGTCGTTGAGCCATGTTAATTAAGTGTGATTTCTGCACCAATACAATCTTTCAGAACGTATCCAACTTCAGCTCCGTAGCACGCCTTCTGGGGACGCAAACTCCCTAGGAGAACATTGTTACCGGAGCCAATGGAGAACATTAGTTTTCACCAAAGAAAAGAAAAAGGTGCCACACACCACCCATAAAGACAAGCATACTGTATTTAGCACACGCTTCAGTTCTATTCTTTCTTTTGCGAAAAACTGGCATCATATTTATTCTCCAAATTTCACTTGTTATCTGAATTGCCAGTCGCTGCACACTTTTTAAGATGCTAGTGTGCTGTTCAGATACAATGCCTTTCGATGCGGATAAGTGTTCAATGAGTTTTTCCCGCTTTGTTATCAGAATTAACATTAATAGAGTGATCTATTCCCGATATACATGTGCCATTTTTCTAAACTCTGTGTGTACTGGCAGGTAAGGAAGCATAGAGTCACCAGCCCACCTGCGGCCACGAGCGAACTTCCCTTTATATTAGCTCCACTATCACACCTAGAACATTTTTTTTTGGCCGTACCTAGGACATATGAAGATAACTGTGGATTGAAAGTGGCGAGAGGCACTCACTGTTGTTATCTATGGCAGAGATTAATAAAATGTTGTCAGGAAAAATGGCCAAGGTGCGGCCACCTGGCCGAGGTGCGGACACTGGTAAGCCCTAAGTGCGGCCATCTCTCCTAGATGCGAACAAAAGTATGACCTAAGTACGGCCGCATGTAAATGTACAGGAAAACAAGCCCACAGATATACAAAATGGGAACAAATGAATACAGACAGTACAGAGACCTTTTCATAACTCAGAGATGAACCTTTATGCAACTTTACTCAGAAAATATGTAGACTATTCTAAATCTGCACAAAACGATACTCAGAAAAAGACAACATACACTATTTTCAGTTTCCAAAAAGAAAAAACAACGATCCTCAGTGTTACACAAACCAGAGCTGCCAACTAGTACGAAATTTTCGTATTTCATAGGAAAATGTGACCTCGTTACGAAAATAGGATTCGTACTCTTCAAAATCCGAAAATCGACTGTCAGTATGAAAAAGAATACCGTGAATGCCTTCAGCAATAAAGTCGGGCGCTTAAAGAGCTTTCTTGTACTGAAAATCATCTCGTACAGTACAGTATTGTATACATACTGGCATTCCGTTATGCCGTAGAGTACACAGCAATATCAATGTTGACGCGCGTTTCTTCTTAGTTTCGCTTTCGCCGGCACCGTTTGGCGTGTATGTTAGGCCTATTTCCCGGCCGCATATCGGAATTGCTAGATCCAGAAGAAGTTTAGTTGAAACTAGCAGTCTCTTACAAAGATTCCAGTAATGGTAACCAGCCACAGGAGGCTTTATGCTATTGTTAACTCATCTCCAGACAACATTGCGGCGTTTGGGGCTTTACTTTGATGCCCGACAAATCCCGTCAAGCGTATGCATTGTGCCATATCCAGAGTGCCTATACATTAAAATAATAATTGAAATAAAATTGAACTTGAACTTGAACATTACCTGTGTAGGCTATATAATATTTCATTTGGTCTATTAGTGTATACTGTAGGCCCTCAAAGCATTAGATGACCTACAACTGGCATAAGAATAGTGTACTATAGTGTTGGCGTCCAGGTCAAGGTTAATGATCTTTACTGTACTACTAGATCTAGTGGGCCTGAAAGCGCTCGCTTTCAAAGTCCTAGTTTGGAAAGTTTAGGGCTAGCTCTAGATGGATTTCTCTTTCCTGCGAATTTTGCTTTATGTGTGGCCGCACCAACCCCAACATAAAATTTAGCCTGGCCTGGATGCGGCCACCCCCGTACCTCCACAATTTGCCTTATAATCATTTTGTTCTATCCACCATATTAAACTTTAAGCATTTTAAGACATACCCACAACAAAACCACAGCAATAAATTCATGTATAAATGAGAAGAAATGTTTGAGTCAACCTACGTGAAAATCTCACTGGAGTCTATTTTAGAAAGGGCAAACCAAAATTTGCCGGTTCTTCCACTCTAACGGTAGAAGATGTACCGGATGTAACCAGAACACGTTCTATTGAACTAACGGAGTTACTCTGGAAATTTAGTGTGAATACAGTCCATTTGAGGTCTAGTTCTGTAAAGTGGCCGCACCTCGGCCTGGCCGCTAGGTGGGCAGGTGACTCTAGCTCCTGGTCAAACATTTTCATTAATTTCGTTAATATCTTACTTCCGGTAAAATCTCGATCTCAGTGCCTGCCTGTAGTCCAGTTGCATATAGACGTACCTGGAAGTAGGGTACTATTACTGTTGTTTGTTTTTTTTTTCCTTCCTTTGTTTAGTCAACAGAGATGTCCTGATCAAGGATCTGTTTGGTTCCACTCTGTAAAGCTTCCGCTTTTTTGTACGACCATTTATGTATCAACAGCAGCTAAGGTCTCGATATTTATAAAAGGATAAGTGTTGGAGAATCGTGGCCAATCAGTACTCGCAAGGACCCAACCCTTCAAGAGACAGGGAGAATGAGCCCTGAGTGAGTTTTTGACTGCTGCGCATTAGCCCAGGCAGGGAGATGTGAGTACCTTTAAGACGTTAGATTTAGCTGGAAATGTGGCATTTGTTTGCGTACATTGAAAGTGGGAGTTCGGCAAAATGGCGCCATCATCTCTCTGTCTTTTTTTTTTCTCTTGCTTTCTCTGATTCCGGTTGGGAATATGGGATGTAAGATATGGTTTGTAGAGATGGGGTAACGACAACGAATAAGAACCAATAGGGTGTGGACTAGGTCTCAGTATGGCTTGCTATTTCCTCCTTGTGATGCCTCCCTCTCCTCCCGTGGTCGTCAACGGAGGATGAGAGGAGGACTTAGGTGCAAGGTTTTTCAATAGTCCATGTTTGCAAGCCTCCTGCACATACCTCAAATCCCACATACCCTTACCCCATAACAGATATGTTATAACCCGTTCATTTCTGCGGCTGTCCCTTCCCACACCCCACATAGACTTGTAGCACATATACATCCAAGGTAAAATGGACAATCACTTTTTGAACACAACAATTAACACGCTAATACAACCCGCAGGTGTAGGGAAATAACAACTAATAGTACTGCCTCACTGTCTTTCGGCCGATTTTGTTAGGGTTAAAACAAGGCAGTGAAAACATAATAGAGGGGCAGGGCAAGGGGCCAATGCTCCACCCATGGGCATTAGATGATAGGGACATACTAACAACTAGTGAGGGACTTTATTTTCATTTGGACCACCAGGGTATTCCCCTCATTATGTTATACCGGCGGGTGGAAAGTAACACAGATAACATCGTAAAGGAAAGTAAAAAGGTAACTCTCCTGAATGAAAGCGTAACACATTTAACCAACACCGGCGCCAATCAAAAAGAAGTGGGACAACAAAAAAAGAACACAAAAAGTATAGTTTGTTAATCCAGATATCGGACATACAAATCGCCATTGGGCCATTAAGCATCTTGGGACATCAGTTTCATATTATCATGTGCAGGTGACATGGGCTTAAAGCCTGCTTCTGCAAATGCAAACGAATGTTGAGGTCTCAACCGCTTCTCACAGAGGACATGATGATCAATGACATAGTACTGGCGCGGCGAAGTGTCACGCCCTTCATCACGTATTGGAAGATGCAATAGATCCTGAAGACATCGCTGAGCAAAGAAGAGTAGAGCCAGGTAAAACTGAACCAGAACATGAAGTAAAGAGCCGTGCACAAGGACGGTGTGGGCATGGTTTGGAAGGGGATAACCGTGATGTAGCCTACGAGTATCCCACTCAGTTGGAATGCGTTGAGCTCCCTGCTACCTGATTTTATAACAGGTTTTTCACGCTGGCGAACAAAAATAGTAGCTATCAAGAGTGTCGCGAGGATGCCCATAACAGCCAACCAAATGGCAATAGCTGAAAAAGTGTGTATGTGTGAAACATATGTAGGCGGGATGTCACGACAAGTTGTGAAGCCTGTCTCTGGGTCGGGCCAAGTAAATTTCTCGCACACTTCACATCCTGTATTGCCATTGATAAGTTTCTCATTGCTGAGGCATGGCTGGCAGTCCCAACAACAATCAAATTTTTTCTTGATCATGTACTCTGGTGGCACACATGGTCGGCTACACACGGACTCGGGCACTTCAGGGATGCTTGTATTAGATGGCAGAGGCACAACGCGTTCGGTTTTTAACAGGTGATCCCAGCGAATACCTTCATCGGTGTAAGTCAATAGACTTAACGAACTGTCAAAGACCGCCACTGTTTTGCTGACCAAGCCTTTGCTATTCGTCACTCTGAGTTTACCATGTTTGTCCTGAACACTAAGATAATCATAAGCCATCTGATAAATTATAAATTTTCCATAGTAGTCATAGTTGTTATCAAATTTGATATGGCCAGAGAAACCATTGAAAGAGACGTCGTCAAGGTACTGAAGCAAAGTGTCTCGTTTAATACAATCCCGTGCCGCTTTTCCATTAGCATTCGGACACTGGTCAGACAACAAATTGTGAATGCCATGAGCAAATGCGAGCACTGCGTCCATTGACTTCGAAGGCGGACCTTCAAAGCCAAACTGGCTACTTCCAGTGATATCAGCTGTTGTATTACAGTTACCGTCTGCAAAAGAACACTTGAATGTGTTCTCCCATGCCTGTTTAAACCAGGGGTTCGGAGACATTGTAGGATTTTGACGCCTAATGTGCTCATAGAATTCGAAAACTGTTACAGTGTCATAGCCCAAGAAAAAGGCGCCCACGACGTTGTCCATGTACTGGCTCAAGACTTTCTTACCTGCCCGGCTCACGGCGTCACAACAGATCCAGATAAAATGACCAGTCGCATTAAACGTCTCTATTGACTCAAAGAGGTTTATTGCCATATTGTCGTAAATGAAAAGAATAACGACACGAGCTCGAGGGTAGTTTAAAAGGTCTTTAGCTACTGGATCCATGTCATTATCAGATGTCACTCGATGCGACGTGGCAATGCAAATATTACAGCTTCCCACTGAGTCCAAGATGGTTTCAAATGCCCCCTCGCCGTAAGGATATTTTGCATACACAACAGATATAAAAGACCAACCGTTTGCTGATATGAATTTCAACATGGCAAGGGCCTGGTACTTGTTCGCTGTCACTACTCTATGAAAGCGAGGGTAGAGGGTTTTGTCTGAAAGCTCATCAGCCGTTGCCAAGGAACCAATGATTGGTGTTTTACTTGAGGATAATAAATATGAAAGCGGAATTGTCAGCTTGCTCAGGAGAGGTGCAAGAATGCCTATACATCGTAATGTGGAATAGGTTGCTCAGTATAGGCTCTGGATAGTGCCGAGATATACGGCGTTGGTATCATGCCACAGATGTTCTCAACGCATGTCGGGAAATTATAACACTGGGCTGGAACGCAAACCAGATCATTCCGAGGTAGAAATGCCAGTCCATGAGCTAAAGTGTACCGGCTGTCGGCGCAGTCATCCAACAGATAAAATCCTAATGTCGCTTTGGGCATTAGCTTTGGGTATTTGTCTACCATGTCCAGGGCAAAAGCGACCGATTCAGGATATTCAATTGCCCATGAACCAGGATGTATATCACCCACACAGCCTCATATGTCCGCATATTCATGAATGTCCATGAATTCCAATGTTGATGTCCCCTGGCCGCGCATAGACTTCTCTGGGAATGTTGGGGAGAGCAACATCTCCCGTTAAGCTGATGCCACTTGGTGCGGCCGCTGACATTTGACATGAAATTGAAATGTTAACCACCAGCATTAAAACGATTACATCCTCAGACAGAAAGGCCATTGAATGAATTCTTCAGACAGCAAAGACGCTAAGCGCTGCTGGGGTGTTCTTTACAGAAGCACTGGAGAAACGTTTCGCTGGACAACCATCATCTTTTTTTATAGCAACTGTACTTCTGATCCCCGAGAACTTCGAACCGATATCATTTCGGGATGGCTTACGACGTTAAGGACTCGGAGTGTTCCTGTTGTCAAAACTGACGAAAAAGCAAATCAGTAGTAGATCTACATGGATTCTCCAAAATTAAAAATATTCATGTTTATGCAACTCTCAGTTAGTGCATGCTCTTCATCACTGCCATAATCGTGTTCCTTGAGATGTTTATTTTTCTCGTGATTCTTGGACGATGCCACTTTGAAGGATTCCAGCCATCTTTCCCGTGTTGTTTATCCTGCGAGTAGACAGAAAGAAGGCAGCCAGCATGTTACATACACGCGCATTCACACTACCTTTCTTATAATAAAATCATTGTGATCAAACCTATCAAGAAATGCCAACTTGGCATCCTTTGTCTGCAAATTTCACAGGTTTATATGCGATTCACACAACTTATAACAAAATCATTGTGATCAAACCTGTCAAGCAATGCCAACTTGGCAGCCTTTGTCTGCAAATTTCACATATTTATATGCGTTTCACACAACCTTTCTTATAACAAAATCATTGTCATCAAACCTGTCAAGAAATGCCAACTTGGCAGCCTTTGTCTGCAAATTTCACAGGTTTATATGCCAATAAGTGACGCAGCGAACCGGAATAATGAAAACAAAATGGAAGGCAGCGATGACGCTTATAATACAAATCAATTTTAAAAACACTTCAAG
>JAWQUT010000227.1:380366-398810 GCA_033807755.1 Ellobium chinense
ATGTGTTAACATCAAGATAATTCAACATCCACACACGTAAACGCACACACATAAATAAACGCACGTACGTTAATTCACATACAGAACACACACCCACACACACAAACTCATACTCACTCACACACCCACACCCACGCACACACTCACACACACAACAGCTTTTTCATTCACATTTTCCTCAGTCCACCCGTCTGTAAAATGGGTACCTGGCTTTAGGCAGTGGACGATATTGTCAGAATGTTAGTGATCAGCGCTTGTAAATGGCAGCGACACTGTATGCTCCCGAGGGAGCTGAGAAAGTCCTAAAATGATCAGGCCTGCTGGGGTAATGATAATGTGAAGTCGTGTGAGCGGACTTTAGGCTGGATACGAGACTTATAAACCGTATTATTATTATTATTATTAACATTAGGGGTGGGACAAGGACACAGGTAGAGTTGTAGTAGAAGGCATGTGTCTGACTTGGAGCAGAAGTTTCCGCGCACACATCGGACTGATCAGCCACCTCCTGACTTACAAGAACTCCTCAAGTATCAAACGAATATTTGTGGTCCCCTTTCTTCGCAATGGACTAACAACATCAACAATTAGTAAGAATAAGTCCGGTCTCTATTTTTTTTTAATCAGTTGGAACAAAGCAAATGTTATCAAATTGTGCTCATTATGAAAGACATTCTCAAAATTGGCTCACTAATACCTGTAAGAACAGCGCTGGATTACCATGTCGACGACCCTATGCGATGCCGGCTTACGACGGGCAATGGATTCCCGTCGATTGACGCTCCTATCTCGATGGGCTCCTATCTCGATAAGGAATAGAGGCTGAGTTAAAGTTAAAATTGTATATACAGGCATCAGGTCCAGTAAGGAATATGAGTCTCCTTTGAAAATTCCTCCAAAACTGCCTTTTGTTAGGGATGTGAACCGAACACAGGAATCTTTCTCCCCTAGATTTTGATGGTAACTTTAAACCTGTTACTAACTTTAGGCCTAGCCCAAGCTAACCTTGGAAGCAAAGTACTACAAGGTTCTCAGGCTGTGGCTCCACTATGAATACACGTTACCACTAGTTCTACATCAGTCTACCAGACTGTCCACCGGGCTTATATTTCTGTCACCACCATCTGCAGAGTCTGTTTATAGTCTGCCAGCCTTTTTTTGTTTTTCAAAGTGTTGGACAAGATTCAAATCCGGACGATTCGTTCGGGTTCGAATCCAGATTGGAATCCTAAAATCGGTGTGGTTCGAATCCTCTAGTCCACAAGAAATTGAAAGCAAAAGAAAACAAAAATTTCGGTTTGTATGAAATCCTTGCGTCATATTAAAATTTGGACATTCGTCTCAATGTACCTTTAGCTTTATTTAAAATGAAAAGATACTATAGAAAACCTGATTCTAGTGGCTATTTTCTTGTCATTCAATTAGTACAAGAATATCCTCCCTCCCCTCGCGATTCAAATTCTAGCTCTGGATTCAAATCCGGATTTGAGTCTTGTAGACTAGAATTCGAAACTGCTCAATCCTTTTTTTTTTTTTGGCTAAGTTCTTGTTACTAAATATGACCTTGGGGTTTCTCAGCTCAAGTTTTGTCCATTTTTTTTCTATGGAATACCGTTTATACAATATGTACAATTTTCCAACTAAAATGATTTTATTTCAGACACCAAGCAGCGCGTTACGACTCTTATTTTAGGATTTGTTCCGTGTGTAACACCTTTCATACATGTTTTATAATGAGATAAGATTGACTGGGCTGGATGTGACACTTGTGATTTGTGATCATTGGGTTTACCTTGACGTTTACATACTTCTGACACTAGTGGTATCGCGACTACTTTCCGGTGTGCTTGCTGCTCTAAGAGTGATGAAAAATGGCTTAAAAGTGGATTGAGTTGAGGGAGGGATGATTTGTAAGCTGTTAGTTTTCAGTTCCAGTTCATGTTCTGCTTAATAATATTAATAATAATTTTATTCAAGAACTACCCCTTTACAACGGGGGCAGGCAGGCCGGGGTAACCTGTCTGCGTCTTGTACACACATGGAATAGAACAATGCTATATACAAAGAAATATTGCGTAAATCTGTATCACATTACTTTAAAATCGTATCGAACTGCAGTTTCGTAAAAATTTCTTCCCTAAGTTATCAATTATACTGCTAAAAGTCGAGAATGAATTTGAATCTAAAACAAATATAGTCTTTTCCAAATTATTCAGGCTTAAAAATGTATAATACACCCATTCGTTAGTATTATCCATGCACACTTCATACAGATCATTTAAAAACTGCATTCTTACTCTTTCGTACGCCTGACACTCGAACATAAAATGAACAATATCCTCTTTCACTCCGCTATCACACATGCAACATTCCTCGGACTCTCTCATTTTCATTCTGTATAAATCCGCATTCAGACCTAAAATACCCGTTCTAGCTTTAAATTTCAACTGTATGGAGTAGAAATCATAAGGATCTAACAAGTAAGACTGCAGTTCTGTTTTAGACACATCAAAATAGGTATAGAACGCCAGACTTTCACTACCTTCATTATCGCATTGTGTACATTGTAAAAAGGTGTTTGAACTGGTTACATTATAATAAGCCTTAAAAATACTTCGCCCTTCATCGTTGGGGAACAAAAACTCCAAACCATTTCTTTGTAAAATAGTAAAAATGTCATCACAGAATCCCCATGGCTTTTTGCTGCTTGTCTTGTCAAAGTGAGAGATTAGTATTTTAAATAGAATGCTACTTAGTCTTGAATGGTTCATCTGACTAACTCTTTCAAAATATTTGATCTTGAGATTATTTATAGTGTCAATAATATCTTCCCATCCAAGTTCTTGTAGGACAACTTTTCTTGAGACATTTAAGCGACAATTCATAATGCTTTTGGCACACTGATATTGAAAAGACCGAAGCATCGCACAAGATGACTCTGGCAGCTTCCCCCATACAGCACAGGCATGCAGCAGAGAAGGGCGTATAACTTGGTTCCATATGGTATTTCCGAAACTAACTCTATTGATGCTTGTTTTGCTCAAGATAATACGTTAGGCGAGTTTAGTTTCAATTATCCTTCATAATCCTCATCAAAATCAAAATGTCATCCTTTCCATATCTTCTGATCAAGTAGTTGTGCCCATTTCCAGTTTTCTTTACATATAGAACACATGATATACCAGTCTTCCATAATATATCTGGATGTCAAGGGTGGCGGGAATAGGAGTTATAAGTCAAGGATCGTGGAAGGGAACCTCAGCTAGGTCAAGTGACGTCACCGAGTGTATGTGACGATTGCTGCCGTTGAGGACTGTCAAAAGTTAAACAATTAATGAAAAAAAAAAGACATAAACTAAGTAGGCCTTGTTCAACCAAATTTTCTTCAAAAGCTTAGTACTTTGGTGTCATTCCCCTAGGGTGGCGAAAACTGGTAGTGGTACCATTAGGACACATCTGCCTCTTACAATCTTTACAAAAGCATTGAAGTAGTCTATATTTAGTACATGGTATAGTGTGGCGATACTATTTTTTTTAGCCATGCTAAGTATGAAATCAGCAGCAGTGCAATCTCTAACTCTAAGTCTAAGAATCTACCCAACTTCGGCGGAGTCGAACGCCATTAAACTTACCCTATAAAAATGGACTGGAACATTATTAGCGGAACGAATGAAAAACATCGTCACTTAAGAAAGAAAACAGCTTTGTGCCACACACTATCCGAAGAGACAAGCATACTGTATTTAGCACAAGGTTCAGTTCTGTTCTTTCCTCTTGCGAATATTTGGCACCATATTCATTTTCTGAATTTCGTTTGCTATCTGAAGAGCCGGTCGCTGCACATTTTTATGAGGCTAGTGTGCGTTTCAAATACGGTGCCTTTCGGTGCGAGGAAGCATCCAATAATAACATTTTCCCACTTTGTTTTATTTTTAAAAAAAAACTTTTTTCACGACCCGCAGGGACCAAACAAAATGCAACTCCGGGATTGTGTCGGTAAATAGACTTGTGTGGGTTTAGGTTGGTAGTGGTAGCACTTTTGTCAGGGAGGTTAGTACCCTTGAAGAAGAAAACCATCGCGCAAGCCAGTATAATAAACTCACCCTACATCTTGGTAGTTCTCTGGACTGCCCCCTTTCTTCCTTCGTATCCACTTTCCCGGACGCGCAGTCCCAAACCTGAAGACTGAAAAAAAAACAAACCCCAACTCCAAGACGTGGCATAAAGCTCTACTCATCTCCAGAAGGTGAGAATGGAGATGCGCTATCTCTTCCACTGATTAGCGTGCGTAAATTTAAGGAAATATTATATTTTATTATAAGCTCCTTCATTTTAAGAATCCTGGCGGACTTCCTTGGCTTGGCCACTGATCTAATCATCAGTATAGATCCTTGAAAGAATCCCATGATACTGTCCTAAAATCATGCCTGAAACGAAATCTTTACTTTACATGAAAGCTTCCTAATGTTGCCTTACACTGGCACCACGTATCTCTGATTATTAGACTTCCTTCAGGCACACTATCCCAGGATTTTTCCGCCTGGTGATTGGCTGGCTTGGGCATAAGGACAGGATTAGAAAAAGAGAAAGAATACGAGAGAGAGTTCATTGATATTGACATGATGAAATTTGCCGGATTTCTGGATTCAACTTGTGCTCAGTGCACTGAAGGGTGTAAAACCGCACTCTTCTTCCCTGAAAACCTCGCTTAAAAATAAAAGTCGTAATATCAATACTAAATCCTGGGAGTTTTCTGTTCAAGATTGACATCATGACGCAGCACGATTACACCTTGTCCCAAAACTGCAGATGCCCAAAGCTTGCTGCGCTAATGGATGGTTCTTTTGGCAGTGAGGATCCTCACACGAATCAGAATATATTTTTAGCACATGTATCTGGAGGGACTGTCCATACCTTCATGGGACTCATCAGCGATCACAGAACTCATTAGAAGCTGAGAACATGATCATTGTCTACAACGACATGAAAAAAACGTCATTATCATCATCATCATCATCATCATGAACATTATCATCATCATCATCTTGATCAAATAATGAGGTACACAGCTGCTTGAGATGTCAGGAATTCCTAAACGTAAACGTCTTTGGAAAGCATTCATTCACCAACTTTAATGTTTTAAAGTCACATATAAGCCAGAACACTAAAGAACACTAAATGCTTCATCTTTAAAATAATGTTTCTGACCTCTGAAAGCAATAATAATAACCTTTTGGCACTAAATGTTCAGTGCTGTCTGATCCGGAAGTTACAGCGTGAAAGCGGCTTCAACTTCCTTGAGAACCTTAGGGGGGCTGTGACAGATATGGAAGCTCCAATGGAACTTTTAAAACCACGAGAAAATTAATAGGGGTTATTCAAACCTTTACATTACAGTCTAGTTCCCGATCAACAGATAGCAGATGATCGCTTATGGTTGCTTTCTACACCAGGGGCGGAATTAAAGTTCCTAAGATTCCACTCGAGCTCCATATGTAGCTCCAAGTGGTCGTCACCACTGAATAACAACTGGCCATTGTCAGTTTAGCCGGCTGCTTCTGTGTCCTGACAGAACTGGTCCGTGAATACGTCGTGCAGAAGAAGTTTCCATACAACTTCCTAGGGGTACTCATGATCTTGGTAGTGTAACCCTCAAAGCGATCACCCCACGATATCGTGAATTCCAGTCCCAGACCCCTATTGATCAACGCATGTCGTGTTTTCATTCTTATGTCCCGTGGTGTTTAACACTTGATGTTTATCACTGGTGGCCACCTTGGCCCTAATACATCGTCATCTCACTCCTGTTTGCCATCCGCGTGAAACATCCACAGGTACCAGGGTCTCTGGTGCCCTGCTGGCCTGAATTCTGATGATAATGACATTCTCATCCAGGACATTGTGGGGCGTGACCAGATTTGAAGTTCGGCAGATGTTGGCGTCCATCTCGATTCCGGCCATCTACTCGTTGTCATTCTTCTGCTGCATTACAGGAGTGTTTTCTGTTCCAGCGGTCTGCTCTGTTCCAGCCGTTTGAGATTTTTCGGTGAAATAACCTTTAGTTTGGACATGCATAATGGCGTAGAGCTTGGGAATGAATAGGAACACCAAAGCCACCGTGTGGTTTAGGAGCAACGCCGTTGACAAGAGCATCATTTTTATGAATCCTCTGTTCTCGGTGAAGTAGGTGGGTACAAAGGCCAGCCAGATGACCAGGGCTGTGTAGACACACATGGAAATGAACTTGGACTCTTTGTAATAAGCTGGTAACTTTCGCGTTTTGAAGGCAAACACGGCACACAGGGAGACGAGAATGAGATTGTATACCAGGAATGAGACTAAACCTGGAAGCGTCACGTCGCACGAGAGCTCCACCAAATATTCGGTGGGGACGGGTTGGTTTTTGATGGCTGTTGGATTGAAGAGGATGTACATGATGAAGCTCAGAATAACCTGGGGAAAGATTTGCGTTACAAAGCAAGTAGAGGTGAGTAGAAGTCTGTAAATCAGTTACAGCATGAGGTAATACCGTTGGGACATTTGTCTGTCTGGGCGCCTCATACTAGCATAGGGATACACTTGGGATATTAACAAGGGTAGCTAGGACATAAGAGTCTAGTCTGGGGAATACCTGCATACGATTATCATCTATCAGTCATGGACAGTTTCTTTAATTTCCTGGATAAATATCACTACACTAATGAAGTAACTGAACATGCAACTACCCGCGCTGAATGGCCTGTGTACCTATTATTTCTTTTTATCATTAACACACACTAGTGGCAACACTGTAAAGGGTATGAAAGTGTAACTGAATTTACGTAACATAAATTAATGCATCATTTAATGATTTACATGTCCTCCAGAATATCTGCAGGCAAGCCATATCGACTGAAAATACCAGTGTTTTAGAGAGGGGTCTGTTGTGCCAATAATTCCTTTTCATTTGATATACTAATGGGATTGTCTTAGACGACCAAAGGGTACCGTTAATTTAAATCAATTACAAAAAAAAAAAAAAAGGCAATTTTGTGATTTTTACGACTAATTTCCTCCGATGGAATGGCTTTCCTTATTATGATGACAAAATGTGCGGAATAAACAGTCGAAATAAATTAAACGACAGCTTTGTTATATGTGTTTGTATTATGAATGAGATGTACAGTATAACATTGTATGACGTTGTAAAACAATGTTCCTACGGGGTGAATAAAATCCTTTGGTTTTTTTTTTCATTTTATTGTTAGGAATTACTACGAAAAGACTAATCTGGCAACCGGGCGTAGAGCTGGACCTACAATGTGGATCAAACACCCTCGCAAATTATTGTTCTCTTTTAGAATAACGCGCGAACCTCATTGGCTTTTCTATGTTAATGTTGGCAGGAACAATGGCCAGTATTCGACAATTCTTTGTGCCAAAGTTCGTGTTTATATGCTGTGGGTTTTTTTTTAGTCTACAAGCAACAAGGGGTATTTGTTGTAGATTTATAGCATAGATGGTTTTGTTGATCTGGGAACCGATTGAGAAAAGGCTATCAGATGCAGAAGTCAGTGATTGGACATATGAAACTTTTTTCTCGGATATTAAGAACAGTTTTTCAGCTCTTTCACAAAGACAACACTGGCAACGTCTTAAAATTGATAAAATAAAGAGAAAATACCTCCACGATAAAAAGCCAATGCCAGCCGCTGGCTGCATTTGTTGTCCCAACGCATACAATATTATGTCAAGGGACTGATTCGTCTTTTCTGGTAAAAAAAAAAAAAATGTAAATTTTCCATGGCTATGAATAAAATACAACGAGAATCCAGCTGTTGAATGTTGGTATATGAACTGCTAAAGCGGCTTGCCATTATTATCCGGAGTTACAAAGGCGTGAACAATGTGAAACAACAAGTTTATTTACCTGAAAGCGACACTACAATACTGTAGTACAGGAGTAAACAACGGAGTAGATACTTTGGCAACGACATAGTACACGATACATATAATAATGAAGATCTACGTACAGGGGACACATACATAACAACTACATAATGAATGTGCACAGTTTTAGCCTCATGCACAAGCAAGTACTTCTTTTCTTCAGACGTCATTAAACAATATATCATTAGGACCGGCTCACTGCATACATCAACTGCAGTTTGCAGAATAGTTTCTGTATAATTATTATAACAAAGAATTGCAACAGCCATCCAGAAGTTCTGGGCGAAGCAAGAATAGCAAGAATAGGAGAACTGTTTATCCAACATCAGCAAACAGTTAAAAAAAAGGGGGGGCCACAAATATCTTTTTTTTTTGTCATCCCTCTTCTGGAAGTGGAAACTCAACAACAAATTGGGATTCCAAACAAAGTCATCCTTCACTATCGACAAGCACACACTTTTGCATTAGCACCACTTTTACATTCTCTGTCAGTGTTTATCCTACTTAGTCTCAGAAAATAACAACAGTTACAGAGGAACAAATTCACGTAGGACGTGTGTACTAACCTGGGCTATTATCATCATGAATGACATGATGATCTGTGACATAGGGCTGATGAAGCGAGGTCTCCTGCCTTTCTTACCGATCTTAAAGATCCGGTAAATCCTTATGGCCTTGATGAGCAAGGGAGAGTAGAGCCAGGAAAAACTAAGACAGAGCATGAAATAGAGAGCCGTGCACACGGCCGGTGTGGGCGTGGTTTGGAAGAGAATGATAGTAATGTAACCCATTAGTATCCCAATCATTTGCAAAGCGCTGAGTTCCCTGCTAGCCCCTTTTATAACACGTGTTTCACGATGGTAAATGTAAGCGGCACATATCGAGATTGCCCCAATGATACCCATTACAGCAAGGCAGATCGCAGTGGCTGGGAGAAAGTCTGCAGCTGTATGATAAGTAAGGGGGATGTCTCGACATGTTGTGAAGTCCGTCCCGGGGTCGGGCCAAGTAAATTTCTTGCAGATTTCACATCCTGTTTTCCCATTGATGAGTCTCTCATTAATACGGCATGGCCGGCATTCCCAGCAACAAGGTAATTCTTTCTGGATCTTGTACTCACGTGGCCGGCATGGCCGACTACACATTGACTCAGGCACCTTCGATTGTGCCATAGAAAGGTCAGCACCTTCAGCTTTCAACAGATAGTCCCAACGGATAGTTTCATTGGTGTAAGACAGCACACGTGATGAGCTATCGTAAATCGCCACCCTTTTGCTCGTCAGACCTTTGTCGTTCGTTATTTTAGACCTACCGTGTTGATCGGTAATCTCAACGTAGTCATAGACCATCTGATATATTACGACCTTTCCGAGATAATCCAGATTTTTGTCGAATTGGATGTGCCCAGTGTAGCCGTCGAAAGACACATCGCTAAGATACTGTAACAAAAAGTCTCGTTTGATGCAGTATCGTGCTGCTTGGCCCTTGGCACCCGGACACAGGTCTGCCATTAAATTGTGAATGCCATGAGCGAATGTCAGCACGGCATCCATCACCAGGGAAGGAAGATCTTCAAAGCCAAAATTAACATTTTTTGTGATGTCAGCATTTGTGTTACAGGTGCCATTCGCAAATGAACACTTAAATGTGTCCTCCCAGGCTAACTTAAACCAGGGATTCGGGGACGTATTCACGTTTTGACTCCTGATGTACTTGTAAAATTCGGGGACTTTTACGCCGTGGTAGCCGAACAAAAAGGCACCCAAGATAGTGTTCATATGCTGACTCAAGGCTTTCTTGCCAGCCACAGTCACTGAATCCCCACAGATCCAGATGAACTGGCCAGTCACTTTGAGAGCTTCTATGGACGCAAAGAGCTGCATCACCTTTCGTTCGTCGGCATAAAGAATAACTACACGAGCTTCAGGATAGCTTAAGAGAGACTTCGTGACTGAACCCATGTCTTCGTTCAAAGTCACTCGATGCGACCAAGCAATACAAATATTATACCTTCCTACTGAATCCCGGATGGTGCTAAAAGCACCCTCGCCATACTCTCCTTGTGTGTACACAACAGATATGTAGGACCAATCTTTAGCGGCTATAAATTCCAGCATCGCGATGGCCTGGTATTTGTCTGGTGTCACAACTCTAAGGAAGGTAGGGTGGAATGATTTGTCTGAAATTGCGTCAGACGATGTCAAGTATCCAACAATCGGCATTTTGGATGGTGATAATAAAAATGATGTGGACAATGCCTGCTTGCTCATTATAGGTGCAAGTACACCTACGACATCGTAGTGGGGAAGAGGTTCCTCTGTGTAGGCGCTGGACAAGGACGAAGTATAGGTGGGTGGTGTGGTTTTACACGTCTTTACATTGCATGAGTGTGAAGTCTTACACATATACGAAGAGCAGACATGTTCTTTCCTAGGCAGAAACGCCAATGACTGGGTCAGTGCGTACCGTCTGTCCCCACAATCATCCCACAGATAAAATCCTAACGTTGCTGTGGGCATTAACTTTGGGTTCCTGTTTACCATGTCCACGGCAAAGGCGACTGCTTCAGGGTATTCAATTGCCCATGAACCGGCACGTATGTCACCCAAACAGCCAGATTCGCCAGCTTTTGTACGAATGGCCATCGTACCGCCAATATTGATGTCCCCGGGCCTCGCGTAAACTTGTCTGGGATTATATGGGACGACGAAATCTCCAGCGACGTTGATTCCACTTGTTGCCTTTGACAGATTCCACATGAATAGAATGCTTGTCACGAGCAATGATATGATGAAATGATTAAGCAGCAGGGCCATCGTATTAATTTCACTGGATAGCTATCACCCGTTCTTTCAGATAGTAGCTACGATGGTTTAGAATATTGCAGTTCAAACATGCTTATATAAAATTTAGTTGCTTGATTGTGGCGTGACTAACACAATACAATATTGAACTTTGTGTGTCAATGTGAATGCCATAAAGACGACTGATACTTGCTCTCTCCACGCTGTAGTTTGATCGTTGAGAAACTTCGAGCGAAGATGAGATCAGCATGGTGTAAGCTTTTTCACTGACAGGCGGATTTCACACTTCCTGAGAGAAAAGAAACATGGTATTCATCAGATACTGAAATGTAGACCAATACAGACATGGGATTGGCATGGCCGAGGAAGGAATTTTGGAAGGGATTTTGAAAGAAACTCACACACCGAACAATCACCCATGCCTACTAATACAGTACAATCTTTATCCCTAATCCTACCCTTCATATCAGATCTAATACCCATCGAGACAAGAGGCCAGTCCTTAACCCTTGTGTCCGTCGACACAGGAGCACCAAGGAGAGGAATTCCGAATGCGACTGGCACCCCAAAATAAAACTCATGCCAGCTTAACCTAACTCTACCCTTAATCTTGATCCCACCTTCTAATTCCTCTGCCCTTTGAGACAGGATCATCAGTCGAAAGATGACCGTAACCCTAAGATCTGTAAAGACAGAATCATCAGGTGGGAGTCATTGTGAGTCTCATTCGGAGCTCCTCTCCCCAGTTAAACAAAACAAACCACTGGGACCGTCCTTAGACATTAGTCTATCATCGTTCAGAAAATTTTGTTTTCTTATTTTGCGCTTGTCCTGTTCCAAGCCTGCTCCTGGCCCCAACTGAAAACCAGGCTGGAGATGTTTACACTGACCACAAATGCATATTGGTAGAGTCTAGTTTACCATATACACTTGTATTTTTCGGCAGTAGTTCTATTATGTTAGGCGATTCCATGCTCCGTTCATCGTTCGGTTTCCTACGTAAGCAACTTCAGTGTACAACGCATTCTCTCTTGGGGTCGCCGGTGTAAGGTCACTGAATATTCCCCGGCTCAAAGAATGTCAGTAGGTCAAAATATGATTAAGCCCTTTCCCTCTTTTCATAAGGATATTTTGAACACTCCGCTGCTCTTTTTTTGGTTTTTTTTTTGAAACTTCATACATCCGATATATCCTGGGTTTCAAGATAGCCGGCAAGAGCTTCTTTGAAATCAAGTAAAGCATGCAGTCGTTCTGGTAGACCAACCCATGCACTGCCACTACCGAAGGAGAAAAAGGTTGAAAATATCCATCTTTTTCTCATGAATAGAGACTCTAAATGGAATGTTGATTTAGGATTACAATAAGCCAAGACAGTAACCAACCACACCACCGCTGTACGAACAAGTGCAACGATTCTAGGAAATTATGCAATAGACACTTCTTCTATTACACATCCACGATCATCTTGGTATCGCAAACCACAACTCCAACTATCAGTGCTTCCGCTGTCTACTTTTTCACTTTCAAAAGGACATGTTTGGCAGATATGGTCTGTTACACTGGCAATTACTGGCTCTTGCATCATTTGCTTTTGGAAGCAAGAGTCGATGCCACAAGCACACTTATATTTACAGTTTGCCTACAGCGTAAGTAAACTTCGCTGAGGTTGACTAAAAGCGGCCTGATGACCAGTAAAAGCTCTACTCGAAGCTGCTTTACACCAGGGTCTGTTAACATTAGTGTTTTTCCCCCTTCATGATGAAGACGATCCGCTATTCCCCCCTTGAAGAGTATAGGTTTGTGACACCTATTAGAAGGGTAAATCACTCATAGTGTACAACCCAATTAATCTGCTAATATATAAAATCCCCCTTTTTGGGGGCCCTGCCAGCCAGTGTTAGGGTGTAGAAATGTGTAAAATGACCTGTGATCTAAATAAAGCATCCAATTTTAAAGCTTCAGGTACAATTTGAGCCTTCTAGATAAAAAAATAAAATGTGTAGACCTATGTATTCGCACGCGGTCAAAACCAGCCAAATGGAAATTTGGGGACCAAATCAGAATTTGAGGTGATCTTTTTCAAAAGACATTTGTGAAAAATTTTGGGCGTTGACCCCCCTTTTTCTTCCCGTTAAAAGATCGGGCAAAAGAAGTACTTTAACCTCCATGGAAGAAATTTCCCCAAATCACAGTGGTATATTTAGAAATACACAAAATGTTAATAGGGCCAAAAGAAGAAAAAACAATAGGTGTCAAAGACCTATAGCGCACTACTGTGGTGCGCACTGCCATTTTCCAATTGAGTCCAGCACTCTGATGCGCAAGTTTGCACATAAAATGTGCACACCTTAGTAATGCACAATACTCTTTAAAGGGAGAGTAGTGGATCGCCCTAGTATGCACTTTTGTTGTTCTCCTTTACGTTAGTTAACACACTGCGGTAACCAAGGGAAACTCCCAAAACATCAGTAGTGTTCACTGCAGTTAAACGTTAAACTAACGTATGTATTATGCATACGGCCACAGGACACTGATTATCGCATGGTAAGAACTCACCGAAACAGCTTCCATTCTACTTGGCTCTCGTCTATTCACCACTCAACCTGATATTTGTCTCCAACAATTCAGGTCGTCTGGCCGATAGTGAAAATCACTGAGTCGCCGTACCGGGACTTTCATGCTTGGTGATGGAGAACAACAACAATCGAAGCAACAGGGACAACAACAACAACAACGACAACAACAACATTAGCAAAAATAATGAAAACAGCAACAAAAACAACGACGGATATAACAACAACAATAATAAAAACAGCAACAAAAATGACGACGACGACGACAACAACAACAACAACGACAACCAACGAGAACAACGAGACAACAACTGCGACGATCTTAATAATTTGATATAGTAGAAGACATTTCCAGAAAGTAATATGCAAAACAAAACAAAATGAGTATGGTTTCCGACCAGATTATTATTAATGTAATAAATATTGGCATATCTGTTTCACCTCCAAATATCAAATTCTCACTAAACTAAATGCAAACAACAAGATGATAAAATGTTATATAACAGAATACCATATGGCAACAATCTAAAGTAATTTAAAGGCATAAGGACTGTACAATGTCACACAACGCGGTCTGCAAGCACAACTCGGACCTACTCAGAAAAGTTCCTGGGGCACATAGTGGGGTCTATAGAACAAGTGTCATTACCGACGGCACCAGTTGTTTGACATCAGATTTCACCCACATCTCTTAGATACTCCTATGCATTATCCTGTGGAGGCCTTTTTGGATTTTCTATCTTGACGCAGATTATCAGAAACCCGCAACACCCTTTGATGTTAAATGAAATGACTTTATATCTAGACAGAAAATCAGAAAAAAAAACCTCCAATGGATCATGTATAAACATGGATGAAATCAGTAGTGAAAAAAAAACCAACAAAACAACTCGTCACATGTAAATGATAACTCCTCTAAGATCGTCACCCTTGAGAGAGAAAAAATGCGCCATTCAGCACTTTGGTGTGCAAGTTTGCATAGGAATCCACTGCACTGATAGCGGTAAGTTGCACATCACGTTATGTGTACTATAACCTCTGAAAAAAAGGTAGTGCTTTCCCTTAAACATATATTTTTACCTGTGATTTAGGCATCATTTGGAGGATTTTGTTACTTCTAACCCAATGGCACTATGTCCCCTCAAAGATCAACTATCAAATTTGGTACGAACTTGAGTAATATTAAATATGATGTTTGTCCACAGTAGTTTATAGCTTTGCAGGAGTGGAACGGGGGATCTCCAGATAGACTTAAGAGTTACCAACATAATATCTAGCTAAAGAGTGGCAGTGACTACGTGCAAGCATGGCATTGAGATTGTATGTGAGTGTGTTTGCGAATATCTGAATACTTTGAGGTGAAAGAGAAGGGAAGCGGAATACAAGAAGTGTAACTATATCTATGAATTATTGTGCTTAAAATGCAATCTGGAGTAAGTAATGTTCTTCTATTATGTATTCATAACTCGGTATCAAGTATTAGTGTCGTTTGATGTTCCAACACAACAATCGAATTTTCAAACGGCATATGAAAGAAAACTGTAGTTGAATATGTTGTATTTGCACATACAAAATTTGATTACTTTTGCTCCATGCATTCGTTCGTATAAAAATCATTACTGATACTTTATAATATCGATACCTACGCAACCGCTTTCAGTAGATGTTAAACGATTCTCACGGCCGGAATTACAGGATTCATTCTGGGCAATCTGTCAGGGTTTTTTTCTTCATGTCATAAGCTTTCAGATAAAATTGATGTGAACCCCCNTCCCCAACTCTCTTCTTCTAGACCAAGCACTCAAATGTTCTCATCAGTCGCTCTAAATCTGTGCAATCAACATTGGACGGCAGCGTGGTCGTGTGGTGTGTGAGTCGTACTCAGGAACTGGTGGCTGTCACATCTAGAGCTTCTGAGTAGGACCGGTTGACCGGGTGGTTGACGCTATAGTATCCTTGGGAAAGACACGTCACTCCTATTTCCCCCACTCCACTCATGTATGAATGAGTACCTGGCTTTAGAGCTGGGTGGGGAGACCAGGGCGCTGCACCGTTGGCGACCAGCAATGATTTTGTTATGTATTTCATTTGTAATATTATGTATTTACATGTATGATGTATATAATTCTCTGTGTTTGTATTATCATTATTATGAATGAGAAGTATAACATTGTATGCCATTGTAAATCAATTTTTCTATGGGATAAATAAAAGTCGTATTTTCGTATATTCATCTTATCGATGAACCGTCCTGACGATCGCCATGTGCGTGTGGACGTTTTGTGGACATTACATAAAAATACCAACTGTAAATGTCACAGTACATAGAAAATAGACGGCCATGGTCTAGATGAAAAGGGTTAATTTGTACATAGGTCCAAATATGTCCTGACCTCTTGCACACACTGGTTTTACAGACTGTGTTTTTCACAAATGCGGTAGCGTATTGGGGCATCATCTTTGCTAGTTTGCTGCAGTGAAAATTTCGTCATGTTACTTATTCTAACCTGATAGTATGTTTCTGACAGAGTATATTTTTTGTTTTGTTCCCGCTCCTTTCCAATTGGCTCTTCGGCGTTGGTTAGTGCTTAATCTTTCATACTGTGGAGCAACGTTACTGTCCTAGATGTTAAATTTTATTATATTTTTTTTATAGTTACTTCCTTCTCTCACCATCTGACAATCAAAAAGATGAGTCCCTGATTCCCCGAAGAACACCGAAGAACATATGTTAAGTTATTAGTAAAGTCCTATCTCTAAAGCCCAGGCCCTGATGGGTCCCAGGGGTGGAGTGCTAGACCCCAAGCTCTGCCTCCTAATGAGGCGTCCACCACAAAGTATGTTTTCGCTGTCATGTTTTAACCCTAATAAATTAGCCAAATACTGTGAGGGGGCCTTTCTATGACAGCTTTGTTATAGTTCGACCCTATAGCTATATAACAGTTGTTAGTTAGTCCATTATTTGTTATGTAAGAGACGGTTGCTGCACCCCCTTAATATGGCTGTGTTGTACTGTACTGTGCTAGTGTCCCTCCAATGTGTTGATGCCCCTGACCCTGCGGTCTCCTCCGCAGGACCCCTGCCTGGCGACGGGGATGTCAAGGGACCTCAGTGGGTAGCAGCATCCCTCAACATTCCCACCCAACCCTCCCTTCNCGGCGAGCCTGGTCCGAGATGGGGTAGTCAGGCGCCGCCCTCAACGGGAAAAAACCCAGATCTCAGCGGTCATCGTTCTTGTGTGGTGTAAATCTGTGTGCGTATTTTCTTGCAAGTGTCCTATCCTGTGTCTTGTTAGTTCTGACAGAGTATATAAGAGACAAAGGTCACTGCCGTGCCGTTAGCTTGCCTGCTCGTGGGCAAGACCCAAGAGACCACAGCTAAGAACTTTGTTCTTCACTGGCGTGTACTCTATCCCTGAAGAAGACAGATGAATGTGGGTCTTAAAACTGCTTTCTCAAATTGGCAGACCAGGAGTTATGAGAATACAATACGAAATGGCCATTTCCCTTTTTGTTAAGCATTAGAGAGCTGTGGTTAAACCTAATATTAACAACAGGCAGCAGAGGATCACCAGCAGTCACATCTAAGCATGATTCTCAGGAAGGTCAGTGGCATGATCGAGGGGCTTTCCAGGCACAGACGGGCTTTCAGGGCTTTCCATCTGTGCAGGCGAAGTGGGCTTTTCCCATATGGGCAACTGACTCGGTGCCGTGACCGCAGTTATGAATATAGACGCCCTGTGGTAGAAAGATGGTTGGCTAAGAGCTTCTACCATGTTTGAGGCTTTAGAAACTGGTGCATTCCCTGCCACATGCTGATTTAGGGAATAGCTTGCATTAGGGTCGTTCCCTATCCATGCCTCACTGATCTGAAGTTTGCTGGTCATTGCGTCTTTATCGAGGGCATTCTCCCAAGCGTCTACATATGACGTTTGCCGGGCGGCAGCGTTTATTTTAGTCTGGCCAGTACTGCTTTCTTCTGTAATGAAAAACTCGTCTGAGACATACAAAGTGGCGTAAATCTTGGGAACGAATAAGAATATCAATGCCACCGTGTGGTTTACCAGCAACGACGATGACAGCAGTAACACTTTTACGAATTCTCGGTTGGCGGTGAAGTAGGTGGGGATAAAAGCCAACCAGATGACCAAAGTTGTGTACACGCACATAGAAATGAATCTGGATTCGTTGAAATTGGAAGGCGTTTGGTTCCGGGTTTTGAAGGCCAGCACACCGCACAGGGAGACTAGAACGAGGTTGTATACCAGGAAGGAGGCTAGACCCGGAATCGTCATGTCGCAAGAGAACTCCACAAACTTTTTGGTGAGGACAGGTTGGTGTTTGGCCGCTGTTGGTCTAACGAGAATGTACATGGCGAAACATAGAATAGCCTGTAGAAAAAAAGTTTCATGAGAATAAGTCAGCGACGAGCAAAATATCAGTAAAAGGGTTTGTTTCTAAAATAATGATGCAGAGTTAACTATTTGCATTTCCTATCTCCTGAGCGTCTGGTAATACGTATCTCATATGGAAGGAAACGTCACAAAGGTATGCTGTCTAGGAAAACGACGATCACTTGGATTCGTGAGTGCAATCTCTATGGAATGGCTGCGTGCACCTGTTCTTCGTACTACTAATAGTAACAGTGACATTCAGTTGTAGAGTCTGTGACTGGTGAGCGTTCATGCATTAGTGTAATTTCCTTCAGTATCTCTGCTAGCAAAATGCAGCTGCACAACAGACATCTTCAGTGGTAGAAATGGGCATACCCCATCTTTCTTTATCTATCACTGACTGGGAACATATTGTTTTAGATGGTGATGCTGTAAGGTTTGTTGATACGATATTCTGTCGCATAGAGTCTTTTTATTATATTAACACAGATCTACTCTTAAGCTCTGACTTGAAGGGCAGCTATAATTAAATGGTAGTTTATGATGATAGAAACGCATCACAGAATGACCGACTCCATGATTTATATAGTATTTCCTCAACAGGTGTGCTTTCGATTATTCAGTGTAACAATAAATGTTTCAAAACGAATAAGCCACGTAAAGACTCCAGCTTTGTTGGCCCTCGTATGTCTACCTCTGTCATATTACGATTTTGGAAGTGGGGGAGATGGGATAGGTGGGGGGG
>JAWQUT010000227.1:409260-421758 GCA_033807755.1 Ellobium chinense
GTATATTAAAACAATGTGAACTTGACAAAGAGGCTAACGCGTGTCAGAGTTATACGAGAATTACCCTTTATAGGTCTCAGTACACCTGTGTAAAAATTGGTACAGATTCGTCCTACCCTCTCTGACACTATGCTACACATACACATTCTCTTAACGTTTATTGTCGAACTTAAGATTATTTATCGCTCGCTTTGTGATCCATTCTGACCTGATATTTATGAAAAAAAAAAAACCTTTTTCCTTCCTGAGTTCTTTTTGACAGATTTATTATGAGCTTTAGATTCATTCTTGGTTTTTGTGTAAGCGGACTTGCTAAGAGTTCTAAAAATACGTGAAGCCTGCGCCGTATAAACTCAGCTGGGTATTGACAAATCTTAGTCCCTCTGGAAGACTGTTGTAGCTAAGATTTGGGCCAAAAACAGCTTTTGACGCCTGATAGAAGGAGCGGTCAAGATGCATTTCCGGCGAATAAATAGGCACTATACTTTACATAGAAAGCGAGATCATGCATTTTCAAAGTTGATTGTAAGTCTGTGGTTTATACAAACGTATTCGAAAACTGATGTATGCCCAGTTACAATACTTTGTCACTTGCTAGTATTTTCGAGTTACAACCGTTTTCTATTGGGGCGAAGTAATTTGGGTTACGAAACATCAGAGAATTGCCAACAATTATAACTCAGTGTTCTTTTCGGGCTCCTCATTAGAGCTCTCGGAAAGCAAATGAAGTTTCAATGGACTTCCAGTGGTCTTCATCTGTGTAATCAAATCGGATATTTCCTGTTTGGACAACTGTTTCTGTGCCGTATTTGCCCCGGACAATGCAGATGTCGTGCGGAAAACAGCTTGAAACAAGCTCTGAACAAAATCCATAATGTAAGTAGCTTTACCATCCGCTACGCTTTTTGCTGCACAATTATTTAAAGATTCTCTTTCCCTGGGGATACGCCCAATCCCGACCGCACTGGCATGACTTCGGCGTGTAAGGATACGTTCATCCGTGTTATTATTTGACAAGACCACAGGTGACGGTTGGAGTACGGCGGAGTGCATCAGAGTCGCCATGGTGCGAATTTTTTCGGTTATGATATCCTCATCAGCGACATACATGGAGGCGTAGATCTTGGGCACGAATAGAAACAACAAAGCCACTGTGTGGTTCAGCAGCAACGCCGCTGAAAGGAGAAGCACTTGCACGAACTGTCGGTTGGCGGTGAAGTAGGTGGGAATAAAGGCCAGCCAAATGACCAAAGTCGTGTAGACGCACATGGAAATCAATTTAGATTCTTTGAAATTAGATGGCAACTTCCGGGTTTTGAATGCAAAAACTGCACACAAGGACACCAGAACAAGGTTATATGCTAGGAAGGAGACCAGACCCGGAAGCGTCATGTCACAAGAGAGCTCCACTAATTTTTCAGTGGGGATTGGATGACTTTTGACGGCTGTTGGACGGTAGACGATGTAAATGACGAGACACAGAACAACCTGGGGAAGAGTTATATTGAAACACAAGTTAAAGATATGTAAACTTAATGAAACCGTTATTGTCTGGGAAAAGACGTGAAGCTTTCTACTCACAGGGCCTGCCATTTGAGAAATGGTGATGGGAACGAAATATGCAGAAAGTACGGACTCCCAAAGAAGAGTCTAATCTTTAAAGCACATTTATAGATGGTGATCTGACAGTCATTGACAGTTCTTCAATTTCTTTGCACTCATGAAATATCTGTGCTAGCCTGTAGTAAAGAATGTCCATGTTCATCATATATTTTTCTGTCATTGTCAACAACTGTAGCTTCGCTGTTGTAGTGTGCCATAAAGTATAATGTCTATAACAAGTCAATATTTCAATTCAGTTCATTATTTTGAAATTAACAAGTTTAGTACACAACATGTTGTTATGGAAAACAAACATAATCGGGTAAACTGACACAGAACAACATGCTTAATGATGTAGCTGGCGCGCTTCTATACATCAATGTCATATTTTTCTTAGCTAACAAACCCCTTTGCATAAGTGGACACCTTTATGGGCAAATAGGGAGAGTGAGTTTTTATCCAACTACAACTGAGAATTGGATCCCGGGAACGTAGTGTACAGGGTGGTTTTTGAGATATGGTGAAAACTTTTCAAGCTTTGTCATTTTTCCCTTGCCACAGATGTACATGTAAAAAGTTTCTCCGGCTGTATGGGGTAAGTATGATTAAATGGCAGTGACCAATTAATGTCCTCACATTGCGGGCCTTCCATTGGTCAAAGAGACCAATAGCTGATTCGAAATGTGAGGTCCTGCGTGGAATTCACCAATATCATTGATAAGCCTATTCACATCTTCAATCTTGTCTTATTTATGTTTTAGTCTCACTACATATTTCGGACCTCTGCATTTATCATCACCATTCTTCCTGTCGTATTCAAATGAAAAGAAGGTATAGAGCGCAAGAGAATTGGAAAATTAGATCATACAATGGTGACACTACATGATATCTGAATAGATGACAAAAAACCAAAATTTAATGTGCTGTTGACTAGAAGATAGCTGATCAGTGAAATGCACAAAAACATCATTCCGAATTTACTGATAAAGGTTAGGTTAGGGAGGTATTTAGCTGGACAATGTTCTTTTAAAAAATCGTGTCATACGGAAATGTTAGAAACATCGTCATTTTTAAGGACATACCATAGTTCTCTTACTATAAAGAGATTAGCTGAGATATCCCGGCGCTGTCGGGTAAAAGAAGGGGAGGAAGGAATACCAAATTTATGTCCACTGGACAGTTGTTTTTTTTAATTGTATGTGACTCTCCACCACCTCTCCCTCACCCACCCCCTCCAACTCACAGGCATAACAATAGCTGTAGTTCCCGCCGATGAATACCTTCACGCATGCAAATTTTGTTTTTTATTTTCCGAACCGGGATCACCAATAACCGTAGCTGGACTGGAAATTTAAAAGAGAATTTTATACTAAACAGCAAAAATTGAAGGCTGCGATGTTGACCGACGTATCTTTTTGTACCCTCGCGCTAGTTTTGCAGTCTGCAGCTGTGGTAGTTTGCCCGGAAAAGTGACATACTTGTTTCCAAGTTGCCAAATATACAACAAATACAATACTTACTGGAAAGATCTAAGTTGCCAAATACACAACAGATACAATACTTACTTGAAAGATTATAAGCCCGGTTGTCATGAAGACCTGTGACCATGGACTGATGAAGCGAGGTTTCCTGCCTTTCTTCCCGTTCTGGAAAATACGGTAGATCCTGATGGCCTTGATGAGCAAGGGGGAGTAGAGCCAGGAAAAACTGAGACAGAATATGAAGTAGAGAGTCGTGCACACAACCGGTGTGGGGGTAGTTTGCAAGAGGATGACAGTTGCGTAGCCCACTAATATTCCACTAAGTTGGAAAGCGCTGAGCTCCCTGCTAGCTGCCTTCATAACACGTGTATTACGATAGTAAATGTAAGCGGCAGCCACCAAAAAGGTTCCAGTTATTCCCAGGACGGCTAGACAGATTTCAAAAAGTGGCAACATTTCTGTTATTATAAGATAAGAGAGCGGGATGTTTCGACAAGTTGTAAAATCCGTCTCTGGGTCAGGCCAAGTGAATTTCCCACACGCCTCACACGCCGTCTTGTCGTTGACGAGTTTCTCATTGCTGCCGCACTTTCGACATTCCCAGCAACATGCAAGATCTTTCTGAATCTTATACTCGCCAGGCAAACACGGCCGGCTACACACTGACTCAGGCAAGTCGACGTTACTGGTGTTTGTCAGCAGAGGGACAATACGTTTAACTTTGACCAGGTGGTCCCAGCTGATATTCTGGTCTGTAAAAGACAGGATATTTGTCCTACTGTCGAAATGTGCCACTTTCTTGCCGACTAGACCTTTCCAGTTGGTCATTTTAGACTTGCCATGTTTATCCGGCACCACGAGATAGTCATAGGTCATCTGATTTATAATAAACTGTCCATGATACTCTTTATTTTTATCGAATACTATGCGCCCAGTGTAGCCGTCGAAAGACACTTTCAAAAGATAGTCCAGCAAAATGTCTCGTTTGATACAATCTCGTGCCGCTTTCCCGGTGGCCCCTGGACACAGGTCGGCCAACAAAGCGTGAATGCCGTGAGCGAATATGAGTACAGCGTCCATTATCAGAGATGGGGGACCTTCGAAACCAAAATGGAGATTCTTGGTAATATCAGCTTTTGCATTGCAAGTACCTCTCCTAAATAAACACTTGAATGTTTTCTCCCATGCAAGCTTAAACCAGGGATTTGAAGACGTCATCGCATTCTGGCGTCTGATATACTCATGAAATTCTGGAACTTGTACGGTGTTATAAGCAAACATAAAAGCACCCACGACACTCCCTATGTAGCGGCTCAGAGGTTCCCTACCAGCCAAGGCGATGTTGTCACAACAGATCCAGATGAATCGGCCGGTCATGTCGAAGATCTCAATGACCCTAAAGAGATTTAGTGTCTGGTGTACGTTGGTGTAGAGAATAACAACTCGGGCTCCTGGGTGATGTAACAGATCTATAGCTACTGGGGCCATGTCATCGCCGTCTTTCACACGATGCGATGAAGCGATGCAAGTGTTATAGCTACCTACAGAGTCCTTGATGATAGAAAAGGCGCCTTCACCGTACAGTCCATTTGAATATACAACGGATATATAAGACCAACCATTGGCGGAAATGAATTTCAGCATGGCATTGACCTGATGTCTGTCGGAGGTCACCATTTTCAGAAAAGTAGGATGGAGAGTTTTGTCTGCTAAATCTTCACTCGATGTCATGTATCCAACTATTGGCATTTTGGCCAGGGATAACAGCAAAGACACAGGTATGGCTAATGTACTTTTTTGTGGTGCGAGAACTCCCACGACATCATAATAGGGAACGGGCTGTTCTTTATAGGCGCTAGACAAGGACGACACGTTGGTTAATTGTTTAACGGTGCAGGTGGTTGGAATGCATGTCACATTTGATGACTCCGTCGTGTTACAGGTTTTTTGAGTGCACAACTGTTCATTGAGAGGCATAAATGTCAAGGCATGAGTCATGGCGTATCGTCTATCTGAGCAGTCATCAAGCATATAAAATCCTAATGTTGCTTTAGGCACCAAGTTTGGGTTATTGTTTACCATCTCCACAGCAAAGGGAACTGATTCTGGAATTTCGATTGCCCATGAACCGGGATATATGTCACCAGCACATCCAGATTCGTCTGTTTTGGTGTGGAGCCCCAAGATAACGCCAATGTTGATATCTCCGGGTCGCGCGTAAACTTCTCTGCGGAGCTGTGGGAGGATGAAATCTCCATTTGATTCTGTTGGTGAAGGATTCCACACCAATAAAATATTTACCATCAGTAGTGATGGGACTAGATATTTACTCATCGGAGCTATTCAGTCAATCAGGTTCAGGCAACAAAAGTTCTGAGTGGTAGCCAATTTGAAAGAAAACAGTGAATACAATTTCCCTGGATGGCCACCATTTCTGTCGAACTCTCATCGATTACTTTTTTTAATGTTCCGATTAAGGGTACGATTACCAACAGTTTTTATGTTAGCTTTCGTTATCTTCAGCCACAAAGAGTAAAACTTGTTCCGTGTTCCCCCTCGTCGTAATTTTAGGGGTACTCTGTGAAAATGGATATCAGATCGATATGTCCTGCGCTGTCGACGAATCACTTTGTTGTCTTTGGCATAGTCCACTGACAACTGCTGAAAAAAAAATGCAGTAATAAAGAGATTCTCCAAAGTTTAAATATTTACTTATCTACCATAACTGTCCACCTTCCACCTTCCACGATCTTAAACTTTGCCTATATAGAGATGAACGCTGGTCTTCTTTCCCTCTCTCTCCCTCCCTACCCCTCTCTCTCTCTTATTCTTCTACTACTCTTTGCCCTTGCACAGTGATTTCATACTTCAGATGAAAGCACCATGACTGGCCTTCTACCTGCAAAAAGCATTAGTGTTCACGAACTGCCATCCTTGCAATTTATTCTGCAAATTTTGTTTGCAGTGTGGCACATGTGACCGTCCTCGTGCAGAATGTAGGGACATGGAAACAGGGGCACATATTATACTATGTTCAGCTGTCACAGAACAAAAGACAATCAGAGATTATACGAAGTTTACACTGTGCTTCTTTATGAGGGATAGAGAGATGCCTTAAGACAGGGACGTCGTCCTATATAGCATTGATGTCACACATACTAAATTTCATTTCATGCAAAGCAAAAGCTGCAGATTTTCCAATATGGACATGTAATCGGTTCTCAAACAAACTATACCAGCTACATCTGCAGAATGTTTTCGAAGGAAGCGAATAAATTATATTTTAGCACAGGGAACTTACTTTCTTTGGTTGGCAAGGATAAAAGGGTAAGTGTGGGTGAGTGTAAAATTGTAAGCATGAAGGGAGAACTGCAGAAAGCGCATCGCACGTCCAACAAGTCGAACAAAATAATAATTTTTGTCATGAACTTCACATGCAGTTCCACGGATTCTGATGACTTTAAAAAAAAACAAACATTAAAATTTTTTTAAAAAAACCAAAAAAACTGTCATTTGACAAATCCATTCTACAGACAATGTTTAAGATGTCGAATTGGAGGAGATTCTAGGACAGACCATCATTCGTTTTGAACGATCCGTTCTTTGTGTCGTGACGGATGCTTCTGATTCGAGCGCATGAGGTTAAGGGTTTCCGGGGCAAAAGGATTAGAGATAGGGACAGATGTAAATTTTACAACTTATGGACAATTATTGTTCTTCAAAAGTCTATGGCAATGAGTTCCGCTTCATAATTTTCTTTTAAAAAATCAATTTACTGTACAAAGAAATCAATCAAGGTTTCCTAATTGTGAAAGACACCACCGTTATTTTCTCAGCGATGGATTATCCACGCAGACCACTTGGGTTCGAATCTGCCTCCAACCTCACGTTACTGTAATTTGTTAGTTTAGGTGTGAAGCGCATTTGGAAAGTCTTCCTTTACAACGAAATATACTAACTACAACTGCAGAATGGCGCCCTGAATGGTTTCGAGAATGGGAGTGACAGGAGAACGATAACTACTTGCAGGTAAACGTATTTTGTTTTCGAAACAATCAGTGCAGTTACATCTTACCACTGGGAAGGATACCCACATGCGCTTCAAACCCCTTACTAGGCAATAAAAACATTCGCAAGATCGTAAGCTGGGCTGCATTCGTTCGGTCCCTGCGACTGAAAAATTGGCAAGCTACGCCCCTTCTGTAGCGGAGGAAGTATCAATCTCTGGACAAGCTATTATGGCTGCGACAGATGCAGAAGAGACAAACAACAATGCACTGAATTGCGAGTGGTGTTTCCTTTATTATTTATATTTTGGCCTTATTTATTAACATACAGACCACCGTAGATTTTTGCCGAATCCTTCTCAGACTCAAAGCCGCTGACAAGACCTTCCGCTAACAAATTTGAAACCATAGATGATTGTCGCATTGCTGCAGAAAATTTTTCTTCCGGTTTTGACAAAGCACGACATTTTTTCTACCAAATCACTCGTAGGTGTGCACTCCTCCACACTGTGACGGGCTAAGAACTGTCCACAGAATAATTTATAAGGACGGCCCTTTTGGTGACGTCTCAGCAGCTAAATAAACATACACCCCCTCCCCAGAACGTGTCTAACTGGGTTAGTGGGCGTAATGATCTAGCTCCAAGCCTCTGAGCTGATGCTCACATGTACTAGTGAGGCAATTTGGATGGTATCTTTCAATTCATAATGAGCAAAATTCCATTGGTTACTCTGTGCTTGCACTTGATAAAACAAAGGAACTTATGCCCACAAATAGAACTCGAACCTTACCACTAGCGCTATCAAACCCTAATCCTAACCCTAACTCTATTGCCCATTGAGACAGGAGCATGAGAAGAAGCTAGTCTCTAACTATATTGTCTGTGGAGATAAGCGCATCAGTACTTTCTGTGTCGATGGTTTTCAAGCAAAATGGCTTCCTGTCCAAGTCCTTCTCTCCAGTGCGACATCTTAAAAGTATTCTATCGGCATGGAGTAATGAGTTAACATTGTTTCTGGTCATCTTTTCTTAGCAAAAATATAAAATTGTTACAGTCAGTTCTGTAAATAGGGCTGTTATTAAAGGCGTTGGAAGTGTGTGAAACGAATTCAGAATTCATCCCGCTATGTATGTGATCCATGCGTAGGCATGAATTCCAGTTAGGGGCGTGAGTTTATTCGGAATTCATTGCTGTCCTACAGTACACAATGTGACTTCCTGTCCATCATAAGTAATGGTATCGATGCAATTTACTTGACACTCAACGACGCCGAAATGTGCGTCTCTCCTCTCTCTCTCTCTCTCTCTCTCTCCCTCTCTCCTATAGTCTTGGGTCAATCTCGAATATTAATGGGAGGAATTCCGAATGAGACTCATACTAGTCATAGACTACCTGATGCTCTTGTCTAGACGAACTTGAGGGTTAGGGTCTCGCCTCGACTAATGCTCCTGTGTCGATGGGCACTAGGGTTAGAGGATATGGATTGGTTTGGATTTGCATGAAATCCAGTGTAAGTCTTATTCGGAATTCCTCCCCGAAGTAACTCACTACCACAACTTTGAATCCATCTCCAAGCCGCGTTCATTACTCATTGTTTTGAGTTCAAGGTGGACGTAAGCAAATTCTGCGTACTACGCATTCAGCTTTGAGGTCGCGGCCCATATTCAGATTAGTTGAACTATATTACATGGATCGGAAAAGAGGAACAAATGAAAACCATGACTTGTCCACTCACTGGCGACATGAGAATAATATGATACTGCTGGGCCACGTAAGTACTAAAAAAAAACAAAAAAAATACAACAGAAGGACGGTCGGACGAAAAGACAGACAGGCAGACAGTGAGGTACGATAGATAGATAGATAGATAGATAGATAGATAGATAGATAGATAGATAGATAGATAGATAGATAGATAGATTTTAATTTAATTAAGAAAGTCACTCCATAAAACTGTGTCAACCACATGGCAGCCTCTATGGCGTCGAAGATGCAGGAAGCAAAGTGTAAAATCCTTATTAAGCCATTTAACCCTCAAGTGCCCAGGCATAGAAATACTGGTAGGACAATTCTGAAAATTCACATACACACTTCAAGTGCCACCCAAAATACACATAAAACATTGATTTTAAACAATGTCAATATTTAATAGATGAAAAATTTTGGGTCAAATTTGGACCTCCGGGCACTAAAACATCCGTGCCATATTTGCATCACTCCATACTGGACCCTCGAAGTTGGGTTGCCAAATATGGACCAGTGGGCACTAGAGGGTTAATAAAATGTTCTCCTCAAACCACTGAAACATTCCAAGATGGCAAAGGTTAGTCTGCAGCTCTGGTGTCATTAATGTGCTAAAATTATATTTTGTGTACAGTGAGAGTCTTTCCTTTAGATTCTGCACAGTTTTAATCTAAAATATGTTTAAAATTTGGCCTTAATTTTGAAGACAACAGGCCCGCACAAAATGAATCCGCTGAAGCCATCGGGAAAAAATGCCTGCAACAATTACTTTTTTTTTTTTTCACAAATTTAGTACTGAATGTCACCACTTTTGCGGTATGGCTTCATGTTAAACGATTTTTTTGTTCTACACTATCTATCCAAAGGACATATTTTATACTTTGCCATTAGTATTACTGACTGTGATAGTTTTTTGTTTTTTTCACCTATTAGGCTCCTGCAACCTTAACAACAGCGGCATCGACCCACCACTGGATTCTACGGACATGGAACTTTGATGTGGCACATACCCTTGCTTGCACACGCTGTGTTTTGTAAATCTGAGTACAGAATGTGATGCAACATCTCTGAAGAAACAGAGTTATTTTAAAGCTTACGGATTAGCGATGGGATCTCTTACCATCGTAGAATTACATTTATTTAGTGCATCAGTGCTGAATGTACCCTAAGTGGCGTTCAATATGCAGAGTTGGAGTAGTTCTTATTAAGGTAAGATATCCTATCTGTAATGCGTAAAATCTCATTTATTATCATATTATGTTCAGTATCCCAACACCACTACGCGGCCAGTGCATTGACGCGGTCACATCTTGATAAGTTTATGGCAACTTTCATTAAAATGTATGTGCTAAATCCACCTAAGTGGTGACCCAGTGTCTGAGGTTTGTTTTTTGGTTTTTCTATGCCTTCATTTTGTTAGAATGGATAAGTATAATTCTCTTTTGATTTCTGTACGCCTAGTTCGGGCAGGCAATTTAGTTAGACAAACTGTGACGCTTGTATCCAAAGAATTGAAACTGTATCGACGCTCAAGACCTTCAGTTTTAATACTGCCATCAAAATTCCTGAATATCAAAGTATCAATACAGCCCACAGTTGCTCACCCATCAGTAAAACAGTCGATATGTCTATGAATAAACAATAACTGAGAGCTTGCGCACTACCAATGGAATCTCTTACCATCGTAAGGATTGTATTAATTCTGCAATTTGAGCGCTACTCAGGGCGCATTCAGCACCGGAACACCAATGTAATTCTTACGGTGGTAAGCAATCCCATTTTCCATGCGCAAATACTCAGATAGTCTTAAAATCTTGTCTTGGTTCGTTTCTCTTTCTTAACGTGGGCATAATCACAATTTTATTATTGTGTTGGGATTAACTATGGACTTGTCTCTACCAATTTGTAAAACAATCTCTCGTATTCATAGTCTCCACCCTCATCCTTTCCCAAAATATAATATCATATCATCATTATCGTTACAACTGTGATTGGTATCACTGAAATCGTCGTCTTCATCGTCATCATCATCACCACGATAGGTTCAGTATCGCACATTAATCACAGTACTAAAATCTTTTGTATCCCCTAGATATGCTGCTTAATACTTTGTGCACCATAGCCTTGTCAAATACTGGAATCTCAAAGCCGAAATAAAGACAGGAGAGAGAGAAACTATATCCGTGTCTTCCCAGTGTCCATCTCCTGACTCTCAAAGATTGGTTGTGATCAGAAAAATGCTTGCGAGGGAAGCGTCCTGTATTCTAGATAATGCTGCAAATAGTGTGTAGACTTGCACACTTCGTGTCAGTATTAGAATACCAAGCCATATCATGCGAGATTAATTACTTCATTTGTGAGTTGCACAAATGTGAAGGTTTGTAATGCAGAAGTGATGGGTTTGTTTTTTTTTATAGTGAAAACTGTTCCACAGTAATGATTTTCTACTAATATTCTCCATGGCATTAAAGAGACTTCCTGCTTCTTGAAACAACTAGAATAAAGCTGAGTCAACTCCCCCCCCCCCCCCCCCCNCCCCACAAGTGAAAGTACACATTTTAAGCTTTCATATCATATCAGTAATATAATTTTGTAAAAAACGATCGCTTCATTTTTCTTGGCGATATCCGTCTTGATATATTATAAGGCTTCTTCCACAGTGGGTGCATTTTCCAGCTTGCCGCACTGTACCGCTCATTAGTCTCATGTAGTAAATCCGACAGTTTTATTTTACGAATCCATTACCTTTTTTTCAAAGCTTACCAACTTCTGTACGGACCCTACCGCCTGGTGACAAACACAGATCTATTCCCAAACGGAGATGCACTGAGACGTGTAATTCTATGTGACAACGAAATATTGTAAGACATCAAAAATCCCCATTGAATACTCAAAATGCCACGTCAGTCATGATAACCTGCAATATTTAGTTGACAGTATGCAGTCGAACAAACGGGATCTTCTTTTCTGTTTTTAAATTCCCATTCAGTGCAATACGTGATTTCTGTTTTTTTTCGTTGCAACGATGTGAAGACCAACGCGATCTAATGTCATCCACAGGAATTCATAAGCGTCTGCAATGGTATGGATGCAATTTATGTACCATTTTTAATTAGTCAAAACACAGCAAAGCTTTTTGAAATAAATGAAAATATAAATACGGTAATGTATTTGTGTTACAAGGTCTCCCTTCTGAACGTAACATGCATCAGTCAATAAAAACCAGTGTACTAGATCATATCAGCCAATCATATTCCTATGACAAAGGAAAAGTAGAATACGGAAGTAGTAGTTATTGGCATTGTGGCTTGTGTTGCCCTAAAGACCGTGCATGAGAATTGTCTATTGTATGTACTTCAATTTAAATGTGTTTCGACTTTTGCTCCGCTAGTTATGAACGAAACAAATGATTCGTTAATACATGGTTGTTTATTTGTGACATTTCATATTGTTAGACACCCATTAGGTCTATATTACTTATTAGATAAAGCTAAGGCACTGCTACATAATTATAATAAGCATTAATTAAGACATGAAATAAAAATTATTAATGTTAAAAAGAAATTAATGCATAGCTGTACACAACAAAAATCCTCTGCTAATTTCGATCGGCCACTTCTTTTTTAAAAACTGATTGCTGTTTGTAGCCCATTTTTATTGTGTG
>JAWQUT010000227.1:421786-435521 GCA_033807755.1 Ellobium chinense
GGGGGGAGAGACGGAGAGACTTGAGGCAATAACAAATAGATGAAATCTATGTGAATAAACTAATATGTTATCTTATTCTTACCATGACATTGGTAAACCGTTCAGGCAGTGGTTAGTGGTGTCCCTCAATATTACTCGTGGAAACCTTTGCCACCCCCTGCACGCACGCACGCACACATACACACACACATACACACACACACACACACACAAATGCACACACACATACACACAAACAATCACATATACACACATACACTCACTCACACACACACACACATACACACACACAAACACAAACACACACACACACACACATAAACACACACACACACACACACACACACACACACACACACACACACACACACACACGAATTAAAAACTGTAAGTTTTTAAAAATTGTGAACCATTTCATTGGTAACCTTACTTTTTGTTGATCCTTCAGTTTCTTGACACTGCACGAGCTGTACGTAATGACAAGCGGCCACTGGTCCAGGTTTTGCAGGCTACTCAAAGCAACTCTGGAAGAGCAGCAGATCTATCCACCTTTATCCTTCAGACCTACGCGGCCCAGCCCGTTCCGAGTTTCAGGAAGTCAAAGGATCGAAACACTTGCTGGGCGGGGAAATCTTCTTTCGTATTCCGAGCACCTTGTGTAGCTCGAAGGTTTTGCAGGAAGTTCGCCTCCACCTAGGGTCTAGTCACGCCACACATTTTCTCACATAAAACGCCTAACTCGTGTATTGTGTAACATTTCCTTACCCTGTATTATTGCTTAAATTAACCAGTGAAATCTTGTGACAACAGGAAAGCGCTGTAACAGCATTAAAAGCGACAAATGCATTAGTTCGTAAATTAGGAAAAGCATTCTTATCACATTGTGAATAATGTGAAATGACTTAATCGTGACACCTGTTCAAATAAAACCACAGCACTTATAACCAGAATGAGACCATGCGGTTTTTATGCAACTTAGGATTATTACAGTATATGAAAATGTATGCATTAACGTCCCTGATTACCATATATGACACATCAATGTGTATGGACATATAGATAAGCTATTAAAATATAGTCTAGGTGCAAATTCTTCCCATCTGCTTTTACACATTGACGTCTTTTTCATTCTCTTCACATCTACGATTTCCTACAAGAGAATAATGTTCTATGCAGTGGGAAGTGTTTGTATCTGACTTAGACTAGACGTTGTCCTAAACACTCAGACACTCAGAGTTTACTAGACTTTAGGCTTTTTGGAGGCTGACGTTGGCGGACGAGATTCAAAAGGTCAGATAATGACAGATAATGCCACTAACCTGTTTGCAGGATGAACGAGAATGCGGCATTGTTTTCTTTGCGACTAAAGGGACAGGGGTGAATATTTGTCTCACGGTCTAAAAAATGCACATTTGTTTTTATTTTCAAAACTCTAAACCGCATACATTTTCCTTCCTCCTCACCATTTCAGGAAAAAAAACAACAACAACGCCACTGGAATATTGTGTCTTTCACCCTCTGTGCGTCGCTATTACTCATGCTGCGTAATGCAATAATGCAAGAATTGCTAGCAGACAATTGGTGTAGATGAGTGTGCAAACCGTCATCACTAGTAATGGTGGTGGACACAGAGCGAAAATGCCGTCATTCTTGCGGTGTTAGCTCAGTAAACTGTCAAGCAAAAGGGAAAATATACCGGTTTTAAATGTTACTTAAACAAATGTGGACTTATTAGACTGTCAGGAAAATAACTAGCCCTGTTCCTTTAATACTCGCGCTAGCCTTGTCTGTAAGCCCATGTTAAGTAGACTTCATTAAATTTCCAAGCTATTTATTATGGTCAACAGTTTGTAGAGGACTACTGGCAGTTACAGCTCAGTTTCTAAATCAGAGGCAGGAAAGGGCTGCTCAGCCTGCCGTCTGGCCGACTGCTTCCGACCCGTAACCGTATTAGTGAAGGAAGATGGCACGCGGAGGAAAGCTTCATACAGTTTTTGTGGGGCAAACATGCTGTTGGTAGTTTTAACATCTGCTGCGCTCTTTGTCTTTACCCGCTTCAAAGACTGGAACGCCCGGGGGACCTTCTCGGTCCAGCTCTTACTACCTCGAAATCTGTTGATGATTTCATTTTCATCGGGAAGGCTCTCCAGCGAGAATATATCAGAAGTCCGCCAGGCACTAGAGTCCCTCTCAGCCCGGACTGTCTGAGTTTTATCTGTAACGGTACTGAAACTTCCTTCTGGGACATACATTATGGCGTAGATTTTAGGGACAAATAAGAACAATAAAGCCACCGTGTGGTTTAGTAGCAGCGCCCCTGACAGGAGCATTACTTGAACGTAATCTCGAGTCGCAGTGAAGTAAGTAGGAATAAAGGCCAACCAGATGACCAGAGTTGTGTACACGCACATGGAAGTAAACTTGGATTCTCTGAAATTAGACGGCAACTTGCGGGTTTTGAAGGCAAACACGGCTGACAAGCAGACGAAAACGAGGTTAAATGCCAGGAAGGAGACGAGACCCGGAAGCGTCATGTCGCAAGAGAGCTCTACAAAATGCTCGGTGAGGACGGGCTGACTTTTGATGGCTGTTGGGTTGAAGACGAAGTACGTGACAAGACACAGAATAACCTGAGGAAGAGTTGCGTTAGTTGGATTGATCACAATAGGCCTCAACAGTGTAATTTTTATATGAGATAATGACTTTGGGTTATAGAATAGAATAGAATAGAATAGAATAGAATAGAATAGAATAGAATAGAAATTGAGACTTCCCTTTACAAATAGGGGAGAGAGGAAGCCGATCGGGGAGATTCGGCTGCGCGTCTGATATAACTTACTTAATTACAACTCCACATACAATAATTAAAAGGTTGAAAAGCATGCGCATAGCGGTTAGGAAATCGTAAAGTATAGGATAACTTAAGACACGTTTTGACATAAATAGTCAGTCTTGGACATAAAAGGGTTGGCAGGTTCACAACCTCATAAAAATGATGCTTTGTTAAAACTGGATATTCTTTAAACATTCAGAGAAAACATGCATGTTATCAAATTGTTTTACACATATATATTAAAAAAAGTCCCCATAAAATTTTTGTCTAACATAATCATACTGGGCACATTCAAGCATAAAATGTAAATTTGTTTCTTTCCCTCCACTGTCACGCGTATTTACTGGCAACCCTGCCGCCTGAAAGCTTGGTAGTTCGAGTAAGATAAATAATGCAAAGAACAGGAACACCTGCAGAGAAATCCAGCCTGACAAACACGTTCATAAATGGTCATCTCTTTTCAGTAACAATGTCTTAACTTCGTTTTGTAAGTTAAGTTTACATTGATGAGATATCTATCACAGCCATCGATGCCAAATGGTCCCGTATATTAAGTTCTTAACTGCACATCACTCGTTACGTGAACACTTTCAAAAAAGCACTGGTCTGTTCAGATACTTTCTTGCCATTGTGTACCATTCATTATTCATAGATATAACAGTAGGTTATAAAAAGAATAGTACAACCACACCCAGTATTTTGTCATGTAGATCAAACTGTTTTTGAGTGTCTTATTTTGGAACGTTCTCGATACTCATGATCAGAAGTTTTTTTGGTGTTTTTTTTTTCTAAGAAAAGAGGAGGATTAGGGAAACATCTATATGAAACATTTTCATCGAAGTTTCGGCATTATATGACTTTTAAGTCTTAACTGTACATCGAAAGGTTCTAATTGCACAAAGCCTTTTTTTCGTCTACTGCCTCTAATTCTCACTCACTCACTCACTCACTCGCTCGCTCATTCACTCTCACTCACTCACTCACTCACCCACCCACCTTCCCTCCCTTCCTCCCTCCCACACTCACTCCCTCACTCACTCACTCACTCACTCACTCACTCACTCACTCACTCACTCACTCACTCACTCACTCACTCACTCACTCACTCACTCACTCACTCACTCACTAGCATTGCCCATTTAAGTATAGTTCAGAACATCAACAGCAAACTGGGTGAAGACGCATGGACTAACCTGAGAAAGTATGATCACGGAAGCCATGATTACTTGTGACAAAGGACTGATGAATCGAGGTCTCCTGCACTTTTTCCCACTCTGAAAGATGCGGTAGATCCTGATGGCCTTGATGAGCAAGGGGGAATAGAGCCAGGCAAAACTGAGACAGAACATGAAGTAAAGAGTCCCGCACATGGTCGGTGTGGGCGTGGTTTGGAAGAGAATGACAGCTATGTAGCCCATCAATATCCCAGCAATCTGCATAGCACTGAGTTCCCTGCTGGCCCCTTTGATAACACGTGTTTCACGGTGGTGAAAGTAGGCTGCAGCCACTAGAAATGTCCCAATGATGCCCGATACGGCCAGACAGACCTCAATCAATGGAACAGCCTCTGTAGATATAATATAACTGATCGGTATGTCTCGGCAACTTGTGAAGTCGGTCTCAGGGTCAGGCCAAGTGAATTTCTTGCACGCCTCACATCTTGCTTTCTCCCTGATGAGTTTCTCATTGCTACGACACTTACTGCATTCCCAGCAACACGCGAGGGTTTTCTGTATTTTATATTCACTCGGAAAGCATGGCCGGCTACACACTGACTCGGGCACTTCTGGATCGGTAGTGTTCACCGTCAGAGGGACAATACGTTCAGCCTTCAGCAAATGGTCCCAAGAGATATTTTCGCTGGTGTAAGACAAAATGTCTGATAAACTGTCGAAATACGCCACCTTCTTGCGAACCAGACCTTTCATGTTTGTCTTTGTAGGTTTACCATGTTTATCCGGCATCTCAAGATAGTCATAGGCCATCTGATATATTATGAATTTTCCATGATACTCTCGGTTTTTGTCAAATTGGATATGCCCTGTGTAGCCATCGAAAGACACATTCAAAAGATAATCCAGCAAACTATCTCGTGTGATGCAGTTCCGAGCATTATGCCCAGTGGTGCCTGGACACAAGTCTGCCAACAAATCGTGAATGCCATAAGCGAATGTGAGAACAGCGTCCATTAACAGAGACGGAGGACCTTCGAAGCCAAAATTGACATTCTTGGTAATGTCATCCGCTGAATTACAAGTACCCATCAGAAAAGAACACTTGAATGTGTTCTCCCATGCAAGCTTAAACCAGGGATTCAGGGACGTCATTACATTCTGACGTCTGAGATACTCATGAAATTCTGGAACTTGCACGGTGTTGTAGACGAACATGAAGGCACCTACGACATTTTCTATGTAACGGCTCAAAGTTGCCCTACCAGCATTTGTGACGGCGTCACAACATATCCAGATGAATCGACCGGTCTCGTTGAGTTTTTCTGTGGTCTCTAAGAGATTTAGCGCCGGCTTTTTGTTGGTGAACAAAATAACCACACGTGCTCTTGGGTAATGTAAAAGGTTTATGACCACTGGGGTCATATCATCCTCATCTTTCACCCTATGTGCTGTTGCAATGCAAATGTTATAGCTTCCTGCTGAACTTTTAATAAAGGCAAAGGCACTTTCACCATACAGTCCATGTGAATATACAACGGATATATAAGACCAACCATTGGCGGAAATGAATTCCAGCATAGCGTGGGCCTGGTGTCTGTCGGATGTCACTACTTTCAGAAAGGTAGGATGGAGAGATTCGTCTGAGAGTTCTTCACTCGATGTCATGTACCCAACTATTGGCATTTTGGCCAGGGATAACAGCAAAGACATGGGTATAGCTAATGTACTTTTTTGTGGTGCAAGAACGCCTACGACATCGTAATGGGGAACAGGTTCCTCCTTATAAATGCTGGACAAAGATGACAAGTTTGATGATGATGTAATGGTGCAGGTAGTTGGAATGCATGTGATATTGGGGGACACTGTCGAGTTACAGGGGTCCGGTTTACAGACCAGTTCATTCTGGGGCATGAACTTCAAGGCATGAGCCAAGACTTGGCGTCTGTCATCGCAGTCATCAAGCATGTAAAATCCTAGTTTTGCTTTGGGCATCAGATTTGGGTTCTTGTTCACCAAGTCTACGGCAAAGGCAACTGATTCAGGATATTCAATAGCCCATGAACCAGGATGTATGTCACCAGCACACCCAGATTCGTCCGTTTCGTCGTGAAGGTCCAAAATAACGCCAATGTTGATATCGCCAGGCTGCGCATAGACTTCCCTGCGAGTGTGTGGAAGGATGAGATCTCCATTTGAGTCCGCTGGTGGCGGATTCCACACCAATAAAATATTTACTACCTTCAGTGGTATGATTAGATGCTTGAGCAGCAAGGCCATTTAGTTAATTATTTTCAGGCAGCTAGAATTCTAAGAACTACCATAAATGTTTCGTGAAGAAATAGTGAACAAAATCCCACTGGATAGCCATAATGTGTTCTTTCGAATGCTTCACGGTGACTTTTATGATGTCATATGAGAGACAATATATTTGTGTCTGTGATGAGACCAACTGTTTTATAATTATTTCATTGTCCCTCTCTATAGACTGCATAAGACATTCAGATCGGCATCAGGTCGACATGGCCTACACCGTGGACGTATCGGAGTGTTGTCCCCGGCGAATTCTTTCAGAATTTCTAAAAGCATCAACAACAACAAAAATCAGACAAAGAAAGATTTTTCTTCAGTTTCAAACATTTACTCACTTGTTTTACTCTTCCCTTAGCCGTGTAATTCTGACGGCATCTTCTTAGAGGTGTTACTTGGCGTAATGCAGTTTCAGATGATTCTTATACTTGGCCTATGTCTGTCTCTCTTCTCTCTCTCTCTCTCTCTCTCTCTCTCTCTCTCTCTCTCTCTCTCTCTCTCTCTGCCTGCTTGGAGAACACTGATTTCTTCTTTTCTTCATCAAAAGAAAAGAGGGACATTGATTTATTATTTATAAAAGAAAGTAGCATGATTTGCCACAGAAAACGTTGGTAATGATGGACCGACACCCATAATGCAATTCCAATACATAGATAATCTCTGTGGCGGATTTAGGAATAGTCGTGGTGAGCTCTATAGCTTTAAACAGCCACAACAACAACAAAACAACTACTACTAACTACCACTCATTCTCCAAACCACGCCTACTATGTTTTGAGTTCAAAGAAGATATAAACACGTGACGCATTCTTCCCTGAAGTCACCGGTCAATCCAGAAGTTATTTACCGGAACAATGAATGAAAGCCGGTTGTCTGCTCCAGCACTTATTGGCATCATGTATTAGTAAAAACTATTCTATGCCATAAGCTACCCATATTGGGCAAGCACTGGTTTATAATTCGTATCTGTCCTTCCAGCAATGTGTATGACAAAAGAAATTTTATTATATTATTCATTCCTTACCTGGTCGGCCTGCCGCTACAAAACCTCTAATACCTTCTAAATTAGGTGCATTTCGATGCAGATGCGCGTCTAGTAAGGGATTTCCGTTTTTTGGTTTTTTTTTGGTCTCATCTCGCTGATTCCTTTTACATTGCAGTCAGACTACAATGCCCATTTAACACCTAGTTGCGTTAGACACACTTAACCACAGAACTCTGTAAACAAATGAAGGAAAGTATGAAACTTACAGGATACAATTTTTACTTGTGAATAGGAACCTCTCCTACTCCTCGAAGGACAATACCTTCGTCTAACAAGTCTAAATCGGCCCTTTGACTTCTTGACGCTAACATTTGAAACTGGACCACCCTGTCAAACTCCGGGGGATCAATAAATTAACGAATACAACCGGAAAAAAGAACTTTCATAAGAACATCCTATAGTCGTCACTCGGCTAAAATATCGTCACGTCACTGCATTGGCCTTTACCGAATACTGAAAAACAACACATTTCGTGGGCTCAATGCTGCAACAATGGTGCGCAAGGAAAATTAATATAGTTGTTCAGTCTAGATGAATAGTCTGGAAGCAAGAATTTCAAATTTGTAAATTTCGTTCTCCCTATCGAGAAGAAAGCAACCGGCGGTCTCATTTAAATACACTAATCACGTTTGGGCGCCGGCCAGGCTTAAAAAAGAGTGCAGAACATTGTTTGGGAACTAGAGGATCCGTAATGAATGTTTGTTTGATATCAGATTATGAAATGAGTTAGACATTTATCGTATTCGCGTTAGATAACAAAAACACTATGATATTTCAAGTACCTTTATTTTAAATGTTTAACTGAACTGAAACTGAAACGTGATGTGAACGATGACATGCGATAAGAAAGAGATACTGAAATAATTTTTTTTTTTTAAATCTAGACAGAAAGGAACCCCGACAGCAGTGACAAAAAGTTACAAATGAAACGACGTCACTCACTCATACGCCTAGAGGTTTCTAAGGCTTCCAATCAAATTATTCATAAGCAGGTCAAAGGTCTAATTTAAGTAACGTATGACATGCCCCCCCCCCCCCCCCTCCCCCCCAAAAAAATTACATACTTTTATGTCACCGAAAATAAGCCGCTATATGAGAAATTCTGATTTCAAATCCAAGAGTATAAAAAAAGCAAACGAGTCAACCGATATTGAGTACGGCTTTAAAATATTAATAGTAAAAAGAAAAAAAAAATATGCTCAGAAGGGAGTCTGAGCTTTCATGACCAGGGAGTCATGAAGGCGTCGGTGACAGTGACAAAGAAAGATTTAATGAACATTGCTGTTCCATAAGTGACACTGACAGCACCATCAGACAAGGCAAAACAAATAACGAAGTGCTGTGGGAGAAAGGGGATAAAAACAACCGATTCATCACCCAGCATCTCCATGGGGTTGGTGTGGAAAGAGAATCAGACAAGAATGGAAGAGTAATTACCCTAGGTCTCAGACAGCGGTGCATAAAACACAAAGACGGGTATTTAGAGAAGCTTAGGTGGCTGCAACAGAGAGAACACACAGCACAGTCTGAAAGTTTCCAGCACGCAGTGACATTGCTTCAATAATCCAAACCCCAATAAATCATGCTCAGTTGCAGAAAACAAAACAAAACCAAAAAAAAAACAATCTGAGCTCAAACCTGCAGTTTTTGCTCAACTGAAACGCGAAGTCTAAAGACAAATTCGGGCCATTTTTAGTATGAATCAGAAATAGAACGAAAAGTAATCAATGAAAAAAAAATTAAATGGGAACATAAACTTATGGACATATAAGAAAGTAAAACAGTGAGGATTTGTTGAGACACATAGTCAATAAATAACTGGATGGCAAAAAAACGACAAGGGAATATTGGGTCCTGCGAGGAGAATGGGAAATATTGCGGAGATTTCAGAATGTCAGGAGAACATGTTCCATATCTCTATTTTCTTGTGGTGTAAGGAAGGGGAGAGAGTGGGGATATCTTTCATATCAAGGAAGAAGAATTTGCCAACAAGCTTGATAAACCGAGAAATAAAATGAAAACTAAACTAGACAGGAAATATTTAAAAAAAACAACAACAACAAAAAAACGGAAAAGCTGACTTCGTAAAAACAATTGTAGATGTAAAACTATGGCACCATAATTTTCCTTTATTAACTAGCCGGACCTACAAAACACGAGATTAGCATCCTATTTAGTCAAAATAATGATATTTCAGTTTTGATATTTCTGCATTATTTCAGGTACATTTGTTGCATCTGTTAAGTAAATTGCGTCTGTTAAAATTAAATTCATGTTCGTATATTATTGTACAAATTTAATAAATCCTTTGACAGGGACGTGGGAGGTCGAACTCTCGCTTCGCTGTTCTTTTTCACAGTCTCTGTAGATACACTTTCCTATGTCATTTAATTTGTCTCGAACCCAAATTGTGGCAATCCCGGCAGTTTCTGTCAGGTCCTGCAGGGTTTGTGAAGTTTTGTCCATCTCTGAATTTTCATCGTATGCTAAGGCATCGACGTTGCACCCGAGTTTCGAAAGTCCCTCAGATCAACTAGCATTATCAGCTGATTTGTGACTTCAGACAAAATCAGGGTGCCCACACTGTATGTTAAATGCACACATAGTTTTCTCTGACTGGATTCTTGAGACTCTCCGAAAGGTACAATAGATTATACAATCAGATTGGTGCAAGAAAGGACGTATACAATCTAGCTTTTTAGGAGTAGTCTACTTCTAGCACTGAGTACCCCTGACGAGGTGATTATCAGTTATAGTCCGTCCAACAATATATGGTTTTCGTTTTTCGCGAATATCAATCCTTTCCAAGTTTTGCATTGCCTCCTGTTTCAGTTTGTCTTAACAAGAAAATATTTTTTGACGGTTATAGAGATGGAAATATAAAAGTTTTCTTCATAAAGTTATATAAAAAACTCCACCGAGAGGAAATCGCGAAGATAAGGTGGTTTACAGCTTCATGGAATGTGACGTAATGACAAGCAGCTTCCCTAAACGCAAACATTTTTTATATGCATAATTGCAGAGCATGTTTTAACAAGAGCTTTGTTTGACTTGGTTTGGACTTGGGTAAATGCAATAGCTAAATATATAGCATTTAGCCGGTATGTGAATGATGTAATTTTGCTTTCTGTGAGGAATAGTTTTGATATGACTGTTTCATTCAGCTGATAAGTCGTCTGGAGTGCCAATCAAGATAACTTGTGGACTGGAAATGGAAGCCCAATTCTTTCACANTTTGGACTTGCTCTTATGTAAATCTGCGTGAAAAGAAGACTACTGTGAATACCGTAAAATTTCTGTTCTTTGAAGCATCGTGTTTCCTGAGTTTTTTATATACTTTAATGAAGAAATGTTTTTTATCTGTAACTGTCCACAAGTGAATAAACACGTCTCTGTTAAGACAAATTGAAACAGGAGGCTTTGCAAAATTTGGCGAAGACTGATCAAAGCAAAATCGGAGATATTCGCGAAAAACGAAAACCGTATAATGTTGGACGGACTATAATGTATTTATTATAGTAGATTTAAAGTTCTAGTGTTGTTTTTTTTTCCCTTCTTCTATTGTAATTAAATGTAACTGATCTGAGACCCTCTGTAGTCTGTCACTGTTGTTTGTTGTTGTTATCTATCGCCGTCACCTTCCTGATCCTTTCTCAATGAGTGATTGTTGTAAAAATCGATTTCCGTCTCAGTCGGATAATATCTTACTGGAAATAATTCAAACACAACAACAATAATATTATGTTATGATTTTCACCCATCTAAATACAGTATTTACAAAAGACGTGGGTTTGAACATGTTGTGATTTAATTGTGTCATTTCCAAAGATCAAAATTTCACTAACGTGGATGAAAAACAAGCAAGTAAACATATGTTTCGTTAAACATAATATGTGCGGAAACATTCATGCTACTAGAACAAAACGTGATTATAAAACAGGTCACTAAACGTAGCTAAATACGAAAAAAAGTACATCATATATGGCTGTAAAGTCGTCCCACCCTCTTTCATACCCTCTTACTGTCTTTCATATCTGCCATTTTTTCTGCTGACTGTTAATAATAGCTATCAATAGATACGATCCTGTTCATAGTTTCCATAACAATTGATAGCTCACCGATTTGTCTCAGCCCAGCAAGACACGAGATGAATCAGTTAAGAATATGCATAGATCAACTTCACAATCTTATTCATTAAATTTAGTGAAGGGTACGATATGCAAATGACGCACAATGTAATTCATTTCCCAGTTGGCTTGCAAATGTCTCGCTCATGAGTAGATACGTTAGCGGCACTGCAAAGTCCAGCAAATTCTGTCCCTCGAGCATAATCCAGTCAGAATGGATAACATAAGGAAGACATCACCGCAGCGATAGTACCTGAGATTCTAAAGAGATTCTACCCCAGATGCTGACTTCTGCTCTTCGGCACGCCGGTTACGAGCTGCTGTGCCGTCAGTCGTCTTTACCTGTGTAATCCGACTGGGCTGCCTCCGTCCCGCGATGGCAGTGGTCAGAGAAGACGCCGTGCGGATGAAAGCGTCATAAAACATCTGAGGTGCATTCGTGCTTTTGGAAGCTTCCACATCCCCTTCGCTTTTTGCTGACACGCCTAGTTCCTTTCCCATCCAGACCCCACTGGCTCGGACGTTTTCCTCCTCAGTAACGTTGTCTGTTGGCCCCAGATTTGAAGTTTGCCAAGCGCTGGATTCCATCCCAGTCCGGACGGTATGAGTTTTGGTGCTCATGAAGTCCTCTTCATCGACATACATAATGGCGTAAATTTTGGGCACAAACAAGAATATCAGAGCCACTGTGTGGTTCAACAGCAAAGACGCTGACAAGAGCAACACCTCTACGAATTCGCGGGTGGCGGTGAAGTAGGTGGGAATAAAAGCCAACCAGATGACCAAAGTTGTGTACACGCACATGGAAATGAACTTGGATTCGTTGAAATTAGATGGCAGATGTCGGGTTTTAAAAGCGAACACGGCACTGAGGCAGACGAAAACCAGGTTGTATACCAGGAAGGAGACCAAACCTGGAAGCGTCATGTCGCAAGATAATTCCACGAACCTTTCGGTGGGGACTGGCTGGCTTTTGACGACCGTTGGATTATAGAGGATGTACACAACCAGGCACAGAATAACCTGGAGATGGGATACGTTATAAATTTAGTCAGGAATACGTGAGTTCAGTGAAACTTTTCTTGTTCTTATTATTATCTAAGTTGAACATACAGCTATATTTGTCCCACACTCTGTGAGAATTGTTAGGGTGGTCCTCTTCATCTGACCTTTGAATCAAATTGTGCAAGCTATGTTTTTGACTAATNTATATGTTAATGTCATTATTGTTTGATGCTGAATCAAAACAATTTTCCAGAATAAGGACCAATAAAGTTATCTCATCTTATCTTATCTTATCTTAACTTATCTTATCCAGAAACAAAAATCGTTACAGTTAGGAAATGTCAAGCATGCACGAATTCATCCGACGGATAATTTAAATTTAAATTTTCAAGGATACGCCTGAAAATGTAAACGGCCAAGTCTTCAGAAAAATCTATCGATCCTCTTACCCAACACGAAGATTCTATTTTTCCTATTTAACTTTGAATTATATTTATTTCCCGGACTAAATTTGTACCAGAACAGGCAGAAAGGATCAGATGTAAAACTGCAACATCATTTTGTTCAGAATTTTAAACCGGGGCTGAAGAGTACTGGAACCTCATGTCAGAGATCAAAATTTTACGATAATGAAAATTCTGTTCCCTCACAATAACAATGATGTCTGCGATCGCGTGATTATCCAACTGATTATCCACAAAGATATTAACTATACACTAAAGGTCCGATATTTGAGCCTATGCCAACGTCATGAATTTTGACAAGCAACTGTAAATTTTAACCCTCTAAGTCCCAGTAGAAAGTATGTTTATATGGTCACAAAGCTGGTTCTTTTAGATATTTTGAGTAAATGTTTTAGATCTCTTCAACTTACTGTAAATTATATATTGTCTAGACGGTTTATTGTTATGTAGTAATATGTAGTATTATACGCTAGTTCTTTGAGGAATCATTTCCACATATCACTTGTTATGGAAACACCAAGCTCATGTGCCATATACGGCACAGTGGGTATTAGAGGCTTAACCACTATTCTGACCTATTTTACCAGTATTCTGACCTACAAACCCCTCCTCTCTCCCCTAGCATTTGTTTTGCTGGTTATCTTTAATAGTACTTGCCGTCACTGGGCTGAAATTGTAACAGAAGATAACGGCTATGTATTTTGGTCTCCCACACCCCTCCCCCTCACCCCAGCCCCCACCCCCCAACGAGAACACTGTAGAAAATGCAAACTAAGAAA